>VZSC01001421.1:14943-63713 GCA_013398225.1 Steatornis caripensis
TTCCTTCCTTCCTTCCTTCCTTCCTTCCTTCCTTCCTTCTCTTTGACTTTTGTCTGTGTTCTTTCTTTGTCTGTCTTTCCTTCTGTCTTTCTCTCTCCTCTTCCCCCCTCTCTCTTTTCCTCTCTCTTTTATCCCATCTTTCTCTCTGCCTCTCTGTTGCTCTGTCCCTTTTTCTCAGACTCATAGGCCGGTTTTGTGAGCTTGGTACACTGGATGACATAGTTACACCCACGGATTTACCCTCCCTAAAACCATTCACAGTTAGACTTGCCACTGCATGTTTCTCTCCTTTCTGAAGCTGAACAAATTGCGCAGAAAGCACTGAAACAACCTAGATTTCCTTTCTAGTGTCTTTTGACTGCCACAATAACTGAGAACAAGTTATTCTTGACTTACCTATTCTGCAGATACAGACAGCAGCATACGTTGCACGGATGTAGGAAACTGGAGAGAGTTAGTTGCAAGTGATAAATACCTTGTGGCTGCTCCAGAGGGGCTGGACGCTGAACTGGGTGATGCCGGCATCCCGACGAGGGCTGGAGCAGTGACTGGACACCCAGTAGCTGTGCGCAGCCACGGCTGCCCAGCTTTTGGGCTGTGGTGCTTATGGTGCTTCTCAAATGTTTGCTTGAAAGTAGCACTGAAGAAAATGATGACAATGTGCTAGTCTAAGCATCTACTTTTATATATATAAGTGGCAGGTACTGATAAAAACTGTAGCTAGAAGCCAAAGTAATTTACTTCTTGTACCCCTGATGACAGACATGAAAATGTTTCTGATTCACAGGTTGGTTTCCTTTACATTAACTTCTACCATATCTGCAGTTCTTTGTAGAAATATCTAACAGCAATAGTTTTAAAAATCACATGACACATTTGTACGGCAGCTATTTCCTACCTACTTCTGATTCAGCATCTTTTGTGAGGCTGCAGATGAACTATTTTTTAGGAGAAGAAGACTCGGGTCAGGAAAGGATGCACAGGCTTGGGTCAAGGGCTGCCCTTGACAGCCATCTGCGGTTTTCATCATGGACATCCTATCAGGAAAGATATTTGTTCAATATAAGTTTCCCCTTTAAACCATGTTTTGTTTGTGTTATATAATTTCCTGACCTCAAGAATCACAAGAATTAAGAGGAATTAATCTGGAAGAGTAGACCTCTTGTGAGTTTTTTTTCTCCTGCTGAGTCACACTTTCAGAGAGAGAATACCCAGATTTTTGTCTCTCAGAAATTTAGGTTCAACACAATTAGGAGTACCATATCTTAAAATTTTATAGCTGTGGCAAGGTCAGGGTGAGAGGGGAAAAAAAGGTCAACAAGACCTGTTGGCTCCTGGTGGACTGGTGAGCAGCTCTCATTGCAGGGAACTCAAAGAGGAAAAGCAGGTAATTCCCACTTCCAAATGTCTGATCCTCTGAAAATGTTATATATTTATATGTTTATATGTTATATATCTATATGTTAGAGTACTGCTTGCAGACCTCAATCTACATTGGGGCTACTTTGTGTAAACGAGGAAGAGTCCCTCCTCTGGAGAGCTTGCAGTCCAGATAGACAAGAGGGACCAAGGCTAAGGGAGGAAGCAAAGAGATGTGCTGGTCAGCCGGGACAACCCCGCTCTTCTGCACTTCCAGGCTTGTTTTCTGTAGGCCATGCCTGAAGAACTTGTGAGGTCCAATAGACCTGGCTAGTAATGAGCAACTCCTTGGTGCTAGTAAGGGTCTGAAAATTGCATTTCTTATAAATGCTTGAATTGCAAGCTTTACTGATCTAGCATTTTAAGCCTAGATTGAATAGTTCAATAAGGCTTATGGCAATACCTTATGCCTCCACTAACAAAAGCTCTAAGTCTGTGTGAAAAACAGGGAATATAATTTGCAGAAACAAACATCTTAGTAAATGCCTGATTGNGAAGCTGAACAAATTGCGCAGAAAGCACTGAAACAACCTAGATTTCCTTTCTAGTGTCTTTTGACTGCCACAATAACTGAGAACAAGTTATTCTTGACTTACCTATTCTGCAGATACAGACAGCAGCATACGTTGCACGGATGTAGGAAACTGGAGAGAGTTAGTTGCAAGTGATAAATACCTTGTGGCTGCTCCAGAGGGGCTGGACGCTGAACTGGGTGATGCCGGCATCCCGACGAGGGCTGGAGCAGTGACTGGACACCCAGTAGCTGTGCGCAGCCACGGCTGCCCAGCTTTTGGGCTGTGGTGCTTATGGTGCTTCTCAAATGTTTGCTTGAAAGTAGCACTGAAGAAAATGATGACAATGTGCTAGTCTAAGCATCTACTTTTATATATATAAGTGGCAGGTACTGATAAAAACTGTAGCTAGAAGCCAAAGTAATTTACTTCTTGTACCCCTGATGACAGACATGAAAATGTTTCTGATTCACAGGTTGGTTTCCTTTACATTAACTTCTACCATATCTGCAGTTCTTTGTAGAAATATCTAACAGCAATAGTTTTAAAAATCACATGACACATTTGTACGGCAGCTATTTCCTACCTACTTCTGATTCAGCATCTTTTGTGAGGCTGCAGATGAACTATTTTTTAGGAGAAGAAGACTCGGGTCAGGAAAGGATGCACAGGCTTGGGTCAAGGGCTGCCCTTGACAGCCATCTGCGGTTTTCATCATGGACATCCTATCAGGAAAGATATTTGTTCAATATAAGTTTCCCCTTTAAACCATGTTTTGTTTGTGTTATATAATTTCCTGACCTCAAGAATCACAAGAATTAAGAGGAATTAATCTGGAAGAGTAGACCTCTTGTGAGTTTTTTTTCTCCTGCTGAGTCACACTTTCAGAGAGAGAATACCCAGATTTTTGTCTCTCAGAAATTTAGGTTCAACACAATTAGGAGTACCATATCTTAAAATTTTATAGCTGTGGCAAGGTCAGGGTGAGAGGGGAAAAAAAGGTCAACAAGACCTGTTGGCTCCTGGTGGACTGGTGAGCAGCTCTCATTGCAGGGAACTCAAAGAGGAAAAGCAGGTAATTCCCACTTCCAAATGTCTGATCCTCTGAAAATGTTATATATTTATATGTTTATATGTTATATATCTATATGTTAGAGTACTGCTTGCAGACCTCAATCTACATTGGGGCTACTTTGTGTAAACGAGGAAGAGTCCCTCCTCTGGAGAGCTTGCAGTCCAGATAGACAAGAGGGACCAAGGCTAAGGGAGGAAGCAAAGAGATGTGCTGGTCAGCCGGGACAACCCCGCTCTTCTGCACTTCCAGGCTTGTTTTCTGTAGGCCATGCCTGAAGAACTTGTGAGGTCCAATAGACCTGGCTAGTAATGAGCAACTCCTTGGTGCTAGTAAGGGTCTGAAAATTGCATTTCTTATAAATGCTTGAATTGCAAGCTTTACTGATCTAGCATTTTAAGCCTAGATTGAATAGTTCAATAAGGCTTATGGCAATACCTTATGCCTCCACTAACAAAAGCTCTAAGTCTGTGTGAAAAACAGGGAATATAATTTGCAGAAACAAACATCTTAGTAAATGCCTGATTGTACCTGTGCTTGCTGGAGCCCTGGGCTGTACTCTGCTGCTTGAATTTTTGTAAACCCTTGACATTACAGCTGCTTAAATACATGCCAGGAGCAACATTGGATCTGTCAACCAGAGAAGGAGGCTTCATTGTCCAAAATTAAAGATGCGTGAAGCCTCAGATAACTTTTCACTTTCATCTGCTCTGCTTAAGTGTTGGAGAGACTGTGTGAGAGATTCAAAGCCCAGTTGTAGGATCATACCCTTTACTTGTGCAATATGTATGATAGATATCATTAGTACAACATGTCTGGGTCATGCAGATACAGCAAAGAGCCATCCTGCTTGTGATTTTCTTCATGCTTTGAGGGCTCTGGAGCCAGTTCTGCACCCTGAACAAATTAGTGAAGTCCTGCCAGCCCAGGTCTTGCCTAAGTTTCAAATAAATTGATTGCAAATATTTCCAGTACAATTGCTAGACGTGTTATCTGTATAATCATGTAGATCTCCTTTGTAGAGCACTTCTCAACATAGTTCTGGCTCTTTAACACAATGAGAAGAGCAGCTTCGTTTCATGGTTATATAAGTACTCCTAAGGTATCTTCAGGTTGGGAATATTTCCCTGAAAATAATCACATGGGAATGACTATTCCACCTTCTTTTGGGAGAAAAAAAAAAAAGTTGCAGAGAAGGTGATCAAGTAATGTGTCGACAGGAGTCAGAAATGGCCATAAATGAAAGGAGTTTTGCCCAGATCTCCACATAAACTCTTTCACCTTCTTTGCATTTTTAGAGATATTAGGAAAAAAAAAATCATAATGTGTTTTTCAGTACTCCCATTAAATGATGCTTTCTCAGTTAAAAGAGTCACCTGTTCTCAATTTATCAAAATTGAGCTGAAAAGTAAATATTGCTGCTTCTGTGAGACTTACAATGGTGGGCCCTTGCTTTGGTGGTCATAAAACAAAGAAGTCAAATATGCATGGACACTAAAGATACCTTGGCATATTTTTGTCCGAAGAGACACAGTATTTTGGGGATGCAAAGTAATTTCAACTGTCTTCCTAGAATTCCTTGCAGATGGAGAGTGATGATAAATGTCTCCACTTCCTTGCATGGTTTAGGGTTGCTGCATGCTGTTTGGACAGCTGCACTTGTCCCATCCCTGAAGGTGGCTGCAAGTCAGTGGAGGAGAAAGCAATCGAAGTATATATCATTCTAAAGTGACAGACAGGGTGAGTTATTGATAAATCCTTGTTTCTGTTAGCGATACTGAACATGCTGTCATGACTGAAGAGTTTCAGCAACTCATTGTAGTGCTCAGTGCATCTGTCATGTAACAGAAAGGTTTGTCTTCCTGTCCTGGCTCAAATTTCCTAATATACAAATCTCTCTAAACTACCTTTAAATCCCCAAAAGGCATATCTCATGGAGGAAACTCCACTGCTCTGTGGCTTGGGTAACTTACTAGTTACAGCTGTCCTGTAGGTTCCTAACCGGAGAATTCCTGTAAAATCATTCAGTAAATATGTGATATGCAACCCCTTCATAGAGGGTTTGCATAGAGTAAAACCTGTATAGTTGTAATTTTCCCCCCACATTTAGTAGCCTTAAAGGTGTAACGTTCAAAGCCATTATTTATTGCCAAATTCCTCAAGTGATCCAAGAAAGCATGATTTCTTCCAAGAGAGGGAAGTCTTTTCAGTCTACTGTCGTGTTGCTACAAGACTGAAGTCCGGGTAATTCCCTGCACAGCGAGCACACCTCCATCCTAAACACTCTTGCAGATGAACCTCTAAGACACACCGCTTATTTGCTCCAGGGGACCTTACTTATTGACAGTGAACATCTCTATGGAGCTGCATGTGACTCAGTCTGTGACTGGCATATGACAGTGAATTAAGGCAAGTTTGGTTGGGTCTGTGCTGGTGCCACCGATGTGGTCAACATCCCCATGTCTGATCACCTCCCATACCACTGTACTTAGTCTCAACTCACTGCTCACCAGCTTTCAGCTTTGCTGTGTCTCACTAGGACTCCACCTAGGACACGTCAGACTCAGATGCCAGGTGGAATCAGCTTCACCTAAATTTCATTGCATAAAAGTTGGGTTTGTTCTCTCTCTGCCATCTGTGGTGTCAAAGGAGCACTCTGAGGGAGTATTTTTCCAATTCAAAGGGAAATGTCAAAGATAGATAAGAAGTTGTTTCTTGCAACTTCCTATTTTACCTTTAATGACTTTAAAGGACAGTCAGAAAAGCAGCTGAGGCTTAGGTGACGAATTTTACATATCTGAATTTAAGTGGTATGAGATCTGTCATCTCTGTCTCTAGTCCATCGTGGAAGGAGAAGCACACAAGCCCATTGCTGCTGGCCCTTAGGATACTCACAGCTCCCAGGTAGAACATCTTGATCATTTAAATATAGAGAGCTATCCAGGGATGGTGGTGAGTTTGTGGAGCCACAGTGCAGATTAAGAGGAGCACATGGCAAGTTAGGACTTACACACAGAGACAGGCAGGCTTTGCATGACTTTTGCGGCTTTTCATCTCAAAGACTAAAAAAAAAAAATAAAAGAGGTTCCGATGGCTTAGAAAACAATAAACTTTATGGATGCTGTACTATTTCCATCAGCTCATCTGCTGGAGGCCAGCAGATATAACAGTCTTAGATGAGAGCGGTTCCTGTTGTTCCCTCTCTGCTTCCCCCTGATCAGCTGCAAGAGGCAACGAGAACCTCTTCCTTCCCAGTTCCCCCACAGAAGCTCACATCTCCAGAAGTAGTTTGCACCAGGCAGTGAACACCTTTTCTCTCATTGCCCCTTCTTTTAAAACCACAAAGAATCAGCAATCCTCTGTAGCTTCTCCCGTGCCATCGTCCTGAAAATCTAGCTCAAAATCAAGGCTAAAAAATGGCAAAGCCTCCCCTTACATTTATAAAGTGACATTCATGACATTGAGAGTCTGTAGACTCCAAGATCGTTTCCAGCAACTGAGGGAAGAGAGGGAGCTGCACAGACTCCCAGGGGAAAGGCGAGCTAGAGGGACAGACATGGCACCACAGCGTTTATTGGCTTCTGAGGGCAATACAGGATGCTGAATCCTGGTTTTATTACAATCACCCAAAAATATGCAGAAAAGTAATTATTCTGTAAAATGCCTTTGGTCAGATATAAATTGAACTTCCTACACGCGTAATGAATCTTTCTTCAGTTTAAAGACATTTGTGACTGTACAGGATATGCAGGAAGATGTGCAGAGGCTTTACCATAAAAACTTGTCTGAGGGTCACCAAAAAAAGAAAAGTCCTAGTTTTAGGAAAAGAATTAAAATAAGATAAGAATACAACTATGCAGTCTGTTTTACAGTGCATTTCACATATTTTCAAAATCTGTATCAACCTAACAAGTCTCCGAAAACTTCAAAGCCATCTATGGTGTAACCTGTTAAGTACTGGCAGTATAAATATTATGGATATTTAGTTCCTGGGGTAATAATATGGGTATTGGATCTTGAATGAAAATTCTAAATCAAAACCCTTAATTCAATCACATCTGTACTTCAAAGATGTTTTAAAATCTGTATTCAGATCTGAGGTACACCACCATACCGCCAGAGCGGACTTGCTACAACTCCCATCATAAATGCCACATACACTTTGGAATATATTGTGATTTAAATCAGCAAGTAGAAAGCAGAGCAAAGGGTATTTCTCAAACAACTAACCTAGATAGGTTTGATGCATTTTATACGTAGAGATAAAACCTTTTATCCTATTTTGCAATGTTTTATTTATATAACAAGTAAAAGGCTATTCTCCATCATAAAAGCAAGCTAAAAAAGACAAAACTAACCAAAGCTGACCAAAGCTGAAAAACAGGAAAGCCACTGGGGAAAGAGAAAAAAGGAATTCTAGTTATTTTACATAACAGATGGCAGCATAACAGAAAGCAGCTGATGTTGGTAGCCTAAGGGGGTTTTCTTGTGTCAGAAGAAAAATAAAATTTAGGATATACAGAACCCCCTATTAAATGAGTTTCATAAAAAGTGTGTTTTATTTACATATACATGTATAGACATAGACATATAGAAGTATACAAACTTGCAATTAGTTGTATAGGCATAGGTGTTTTGAGGGAAAAGAGACTAAAAATTATGACAGAATTATATTTTCCTTACCTGTTATACAGTCTTTATAGGTCTTTCTTTGGAGCACCTTCTTCTCCTTCTCTATTAAACTTGACCTTTGCCTTCTTCCCTCCAGGACTCCCTGCATTTTAACCTATATACTCATTTGGGTGCCTATTTCCCTGCACTCCCTCCCTCGTACACCTCCCCTCATGTCCCACGTACAATTCACCCTTCTGCTACTTTCCTCCTAAAACCTTTTTCCACACTGCTCTTCTGCCTGGAAATACAGCTGGCCCTGGAAAGCAAATCTCACCCAGTATGCAGACCCCACCAAGCCTGCTAGGGCAGACCCATCAAACAAGAAGTGCTGCACCTCATCTCTCTGAACTGCCTCTGCATACGCAGGGAGCTTTCAGGGTGATTTGTGTCATCTCTTCAGACCAGACATACTTAATGTATGGCCTTTGGCATCTGTGTATCTTGCCTGGGCAATTCATCCACTTTACAGCTCACTCTCAGTGACCTTCTTTCCCATGAACAGTGGATGAAATCTCCTCAGCAGTAACCTCCCTCTCCCACTCTGCATGTTCCCCTTCTGCTCTGTTCCCCAATCACACCCATCCCGCTAGGCTTAAGGTTTATGACAGGAATAAGACAAACCACTAAGGCAAGCAATATGATTTGCCTCACCAGAAGGTCCTGTGGAGCTGACTACCATAAAACCTGACAAAGGTATCTGAATCTGAATATCTTATCTGAACAACATAAACAATATACGAAGGAAAATAAGTCACAGTGAGGACGCCCCGAAAAAGGACAGCACAGAAGAGAGAAAGGAGAACATGCGACCGCAAGGACTGGTGCTGCTTGGAGGCTGATGGACTCAAGTGATTTTGGGCTACATGCATATGAATATCTGTCCCTGTGTGCAAGGAGTTTGTGGGTTGCCATTTGGAGTACAAATGAAAAATAGCTGCTGATCCAGTGCCACTTGACCTAGCACTGAACACACCTCTGTTATACCTGTTGATGTAATGAGTAGTAATTATTTCCCCAGAGTACATCATTGCAACAAAGAGAAAAGTGATTATTATTTATTATTATGATTCATTATTCACTAAAAGCTACAGGGAGGAATTTTCCATGCACCAGCCTCACTCCACTCCTATTGAAATCAATGTGTTATTTTTTTCCTGTTGCATTCAACTAGAATAAAATTGAGGCCTGAGATCTTTGAGGAAAACCCAGCCAAAGAAAGAATCTTTGCCCCGGTGAGAATAATTTTTCTAAAACTTTGAAAAAGGTAAAGTTCAAGCAGCCTAAGAAGAATATAGATGGGATCAGCATAAAAATCTTAATGTCAGCACTCCTAAATGGGAAGTTCTTCCATCCAAGACCCAAAGTGGTCTGTTGAACATTCTGCTCGGCATCATTTTATTCCCAATAGAGGTTTCGTCTGTGTGACTCTCATCCCAGACCTCACCCATTTCTGAGATAAGGGAAGGGCACAGCTGTTGTAGCCGGCCCTTTCCAGGTTGGGATGATGCCTGGCTGCAATCCGTCCCCCTTCACAGTTACAAGGCTACACTGGCTCAAAGCTGATGTAGCAGAGCAGAAAACTTGACAACTATTTTATAGTGAGATTTTTTTCTCAATTATTATTTTTTCTAGCCACTTTTCTCCTCTTTTATCTCACCTCTTTATTATTTTGGTTTGCCTATTTTCAGTTCAACTTATCTTAATGGAAAACCACTTGGAAACAGCATTTCAGTTGTTTTTGAATTATATTGCTGTGTTTATCTGTAAATTGGCAATTCCACTGTATCTTACTCAATAAGTAGCTTGTCAGCAACCAAATGATCATATACAGGACTCAGGGATTTTTTATTAGTGTAAACTAAAAATTCATTGCGGAGCAAAGAGGGCTAAAATAACTTTGACACACTGTACCTAAATGTACATTCTTTTCTTCTTACTAGCTCCACAAAATCTTCCTCAAGGCATTTTCCATAACCAAGACCAAGAAGAGAGCCAAAGAAGCCCTCTGGAGACCACTGAGGAGCAGGTAGGTCAAACCCATTCTGTGCAAGATGCTTAAGCTGTTTCTGAGCTTGTATTAGGCTGGTACGGAATGGTGGTCTTTGTGGGTTTTGGTCTGGATTCATCTTCAAGTTAGACAAGGAAGATGATGACAGGGAATGCCTGGGTTATTACAAAGCCATGAAAATCTATATTACATCTATTCAAAATTTTAGAAGAAAATGGATGGAAATGGTGTTAATTTTCTGGAAAGGAGGAGAAGAAGAAAGTATGGGATAGACAATTTTTAAGTGTCTCTCAACAAATCTAGTGAATTCACTTGCTTAAAAATGCTGAGGATCAAATTCTCTGAAGATATAATACAATCACATTTGCTTGATAGAGTAGTTTATGGTGATGGGAGTTTCTGAGTAAGAGTTAACATCGGATGTACTTGTGGAAGTCCTTAAGAAGCCAGGTTTTAGGTGAAAGAGATCAAGCAGAGACCAAGTAGAGCAGTAGAGGATTTAGGAAAAGGCACAAATGAAAAAGGAAAAGAAAAACAAAGAGTGTATCCATTTATGACAAACTCTGCAGATGTTTGTTTGTATGCTAAAAGTGTTAGTGGTCCTGGACTTCTCAGCTAAGCAAGCCGGAGGGCTCCAGGGCAGCCCTGATGCACAAGTGAGCCATTATCCCTCACCAGTGGTCAGAGGGTCTGCTTCTGTGTTTGCTCCGAGCGTTATTTATTTAGCAGGGTACTGGTTTCTAGTGGCAATGCTGCATGCTCAGTGCAAAATTCACAAGCTCCTCCATCACCTGTGGTGCACAATGAAGATGGAAGACATGGGGCCAACTCACTGATGATTCACCAGCAACCATCGTCTCAGGTAACCCTGAGAAGCGTGAGACTAAATACAAGCAAAGGAACTCAGAACAAGAAGTATGGTTAAGACAATGGCTATAGATTTTTACTGTTATAGAACCAAAGATTGTTACCTTTATAAAGTGGTGTCACAAGCTCAGCAAAGGATTTACATGTTGTTATCACCTGAAATTTTGTCCAGCCAACCTGCTGCTTCACCCCTCAGAAGACTCAGCTACCACATATCCTGATGGGGGCCATGGCTCGTTCTACTTCTATGTGAAATAATTAGACCATTTATATTTAGTTAGACATATTAAGCTAGTAAATGCCTAGGACTTTTCAATGCCACAAGGCCAGCAGCATGGGATAGTCCACATCTATACTATTAGCCTCTGGTAGCCACTAAAACAAGGTGTCACAACCAAACTGCCTACTGGAAACGGTCCTTGGCCCATACTGGCTTCTGAGTGATGAGCCTGGCCAAAGCTACGCTAGAGACCATTCAAACAGTTTCACAAAGAAATATTCCCTGGAACTGTTTACTTACTCATACAGATTTAGCCTCTCTGGCTATGTATCACAAATTGATTGGTGAAGCTTAACACGCATCAGATTGTAACTTCGCCCTGCATTCCTGCTCACTAATGGGCATTAGATGTTTCATTTTTCCAGACCACGTACCACACATGAACCACTTCAGGCGCAATGTCAGTAGATTGTTCTCTGCATGACATATACATGAATTTACAAATAGTGTATGTCAGCTAACAGAGGATCACATGGATAAATCAGTGTTCAGGGATGCTGTTCAGATTTCTGACTTCTGGGAAACTCTGGTCCATAAATCAATTCAGGTCTTAGACCCTTCTGTATGAGCAATATTTTATTTCTGACACTTAGAGCAGCAC
The DNA here is from genome assembly GCA_013398225.1 of Steatornis caripensis. Classification (NCBI taxonomy): domain Eukaryota; kingdom Metazoa; phylum Chordata; class Aves; order Caprimulgiformes; family Steatornithidae; genus Steatornis; species Steatornis caripensis. The sequence goes on from VZSC01001421.1 coordinate 26,377, forward strand.
AATTCAGACATGTACTTTGCATCAGCTGTTCCAGAAAATGCAGTCAAGAACAAATTGGTGGCTTGATCTCCTGTGAGATGGAAAGGTGTTTTCTGCACAGTAATGGGAGGACTGTTCAGATGTTGCATATCTAAGGTAGCAAGCCACCACTGCAATGAGACCTGCTAGAAAATGCAGACTTAACTGTAAAGAGCGGCAGTATGCGCTGATGAGCTCTAGGGTCTGCAATCTGCCCTTAAAGCAGTCCCCTGCGAGATATGAGAGGCTAGACCAAATACATAAAGCTTAGAAGGAGTAAAGGGATCTGATCCTACCTGATTTCCCATGCTGTTTTAGGCTGTTTCATAGAATCACGGAATAGCTGAGGCTGGAAGGGACCTCTGGAGACTATCTGGTCTAAGATTCCTGCTCAGGACAGGGTCAGGATTTCCCCCTCTGAGTTGCATGTTTAATATTTATTTGCTTCAGCAGTTCACTGATGTCTACAAAGATCCCTGCGATCCTTGAAAGGAAAGTGCTACAGAAGTAAAATGCATGTGACAACTATCTAGCTATTTATCTATGCAACTTTGGTACCTACACGCTTCTGTGTGTGTGCATGTGTGTGTATATATATGCATGCTGAGGATGCCTTAATGAATCAACACCCTTGTCCTGTTCACAACTTCTGTTATGGTTGCTGTTATTATTTATTTGTGCTATCACAGCAGAATTCTAGGTCAGAGAGTTAAGGTCTCTTGTTTACTCCTGTCCGGATCCTCAGTACTCGTCATCCTTCACATCTCTGGGTCACCCGAGTTCTCTAAGCAAAGGGACACCTTCTCCTCCTCTTCCCTACTTCATCAGCATCCCCTCACTTACATTTACTGGGGAAGGATGCCTTGAGTCCTTGATGCAAAGGAATTTTTTGTCCTTAATGAAAATAAGCTTAGGCAATAGCAAAGTGCCTGTCATCTCACACTGGGGAGCAGCTGAGCAGATGAAAGACCCTTTGCTCAGGGACCTCGGGGATGTGGGCCTCTAGCACTGTGTTAGGCTGTCTGAGCCACTGAATTGCTCAGTAACCCACAGGAACTGACCTCTGGAATAGAGAGAACTAAAGTCTTTCTAAGCTTGGATGAAGGTTTAGGGGATGTAGCCTAGTACCTAGAGAGAAGGGGGTTCAGGTTTTTCATGCATGCCATCTGATTTGACCCCATGCAGGCAGAGACAGGTCCTGAAGCTTGGCCATAGGGCCAAATTTATACAAGGCACTGTGATGTTTGGATCATAGTTTTATTTCACTCCCACTTCTAAAAAGATATTGAGAACCTGACTTCTGTATAGGAATGGATCAGATGCTGATCATTTTAACAACAAACATGTCTGAAAGTGCCACCCACAGCCAGGTCCGCAGATCTGCACATCCTGGTCTGCCAAAACAAACCATCGTGCAGAGCAGAGGCTTTTGCAAAATGCAGCAATAAGCTGGGATGTTCCTTTCTTTTTTATTTACTTTTTCTCATGAACAAAAGCTGAGAGGAGATCTGATCAATGCTCACAAATATCTAAAGGGTGGATGTCAAGAGGACGGGGTCAGACTCTTCTCAGTGGTGCCCAGCGACAGGACAAGGGGCAATGGGCACAAACTGGAACACAGGAAGTTCCACCTGAACATGAGGAGGAACTTCTTTACTGTGAGGGTGACAGAGCACTGGCACAGGCTGCCCAGAGAGGTTGTGGAGTCTCCTTCTCTGGAGATATTCAAAACCCGCCTGGACGCATTCCTGTGCAACCTGCTCTAGGCTAACCTGCTTTAGCAGGGGGGTTGGACTAGATGATCTCTAGAGGTCCCTTCCAACCCCTACCATTCTATGATTCTATGATTCTATGATTCTATCAAACATACCCTTACACATCTCATCAGAGTGAATCAGGCCAGCTGAGCAAGTTTACTCTAGCAAACACTACTCAATGTGGATCCTAAATAAAATGTCCTCTAAAGTATATTGAAGAGCTGCACAAATCAATGTTGTAACGGCTGCCATCTGGCCATAGCGGTCCGCATGTGTGTGTTTCAATAGGATGGGAGAACAATTAGTATTATTTTCCTGGATTACTGCAGAAGCCTTAAGCGGACTTTCAGTTCTCGCATTGTACGCTCCCGCTGGCATCACGGCTGTGGTGCAACATCTGTAGCACCATCGGTCATGAGGAATCACAAACGTTCCCTGAAATGAGGAGCATTGTAAATAAAACTAGCCCTATAAAGCATTCAAAACATAATACTTCTGCCTGCTCTACACAGACATTAATGAGATCACTTTGGGACAGCAGTCTGTGCAACTGCGGAGGAGCTGATGCCTGTGGTACTGCTGGACATATGGGTGAAAACCAAGCAAGAATGCAAGGAAAAGGGGCAAACAAGTGAGGAAAACCTTCTAACGGGGAAGGTGTTTGAGGGTGATGGTTTCCAGATCTGGTCAGAAGACCAGGGGCAGTTTACAGAGCTGTGACATGAAGTCAGTTGAGCCAAGCGGTCTTGATTTCATTTTTAGAGAAAGACTTGAAGAGAAGATCATTGTGAAATAGCGATGGCCGACTCTGCTAAATCAATGCAGTGCATCTGGAGGCTGTTTTAGGGGTAATGAGCTGAGAAATGGCAGACGATAGAAACAATGTCTGATTCTGAAGCAACAACAGCTCTTTCTCTTCTGCTGCTGTATCATCTTCTTCCTGACTTGTCTCTTTCCTTTCCCTTTGCTCAGCCTTAATGAGTGATGCTGAATTATTTCCACTACGTCACAGCTGTCACAGGTGCTGTCTTCCAGTTCTCTTCTCATTTCTGTTTACACCCACTATTAACACGCATTAGAACGTCTGCTCGAATAAATCTCTTGGACCTTCTGTATAGATTGGATACTAAAATCCTTGCTCTATTTAACATATTTAGACATTTCTATGTTCCTTAGATACATTTTATCTGCTGCCTGGTAAATCACACTACAACATTTTAATCTCAAAGTGAAAGTTCTGCTCTGTCAGATTAAGCAAATAGCACTGAAATAATTGAAAATTGGAGGGAGTGAATTTGTCCTGCATAGACAGTGGAGAGGATGATCTAACTGCCCTTCACAGTTTATAATTCTAGTGTGAAGTCTGAATTCTCATTTCACATCTCATTTCCAGTGCTTCTCGTTTGGAGACTGTTCTCGGAAACAGAAACTGCACTGGCAGAAAAATGGAGAAGACAGAAACTTCTTGATTTCAAAATTTTATAAACAGCTGGAAAAAAATCCCCACGGATGAGCAAAAAATAGGCATTGTTTCCCCTAAGACCATAATTTCTCTGCTCTGGTATTGTCATACTAAAGCCGAGTCATCGGCTGCCACTAGTGATGCTAAAACCCCTTGGGATCGGACACCCGCATCTGGCAGTTTTTCTGCTGTCATTTGGGGTTATCTACTTGGTCATCTTGTGTTGGACTTCTCTGTGGCCAGTCACCTAATGTGCAAATCCCCAAACTTGTAGTTTAAGCCTGTCTTTCAGCCTACGCTTCAGTCACTTGAGACAGCCTGTGAGGTTTAAGCCAAGATGAGTAACTCGGATGTCCCTGCATCCTGCCTCTGCTTTGGTGCAGTGTCTATAAAAACATCCCTCCTCTCAGAAGACATCGCCCTGGGGCACGTACAGCCTGAGGACAGCAGGTCTGACATGCTGGCAGGATAACTGGAGCTCCTCCATGCCACTGTGGCTGAGTCACATTTCCCCTCCTCCAAGCAGCAGGGCGAGAACCCGAACCCACACAAGGGGAAGCATTTTGGAGCTGCAGGGTGTTAAGGTAAAATACGGGAAAGCGTGATCATCTCTTAAAATCATCCAGCCTCATGCCCTTTGGTCTATTCCCAGCCAGGAGCACGAGGCAGGCGAAGTTACATCTTGAACACATAGGTTCAATTTTGTATTGGGATGCAAACATATCCAGTCTTATTGCTACCAGGCAGGCAACTAGTACCTCCTTTTAGCTTCCACCAGAAAAGCCTGGATTACCAAAGTCCCTCTTGTTGGGTTTCTCCTTTCCTCTCTGCCCTGCTCCTCCCGCTTTTTCACTCGCCGCTCCGCTCTTCCAAGGCCTCGCGTGTAGGTTTGCTTTTGAGCAGCGGCACTTCGTTATTGGTTTTGTTGTGATAGCACCCAAACTCCTGGCCGTAGACGAGGTCCCTGCTGTCACAAACTGCTTCACTGGTTTTTCATTTCCAGGACTCCTCCGGGTACTGGGGGAGCTGAATGATCTGCGGGGTTTCTGAAGGAAACGCAGTCATAAACCCCAGGACACCAGCCTTTTCTGTATTTTGCCCAAGCTTCAGAAAAACCGCATCAGACAGAATTATTTATAGTCCTGGGCACTGCTCACGTTTGGTTTGGACCCAGTCCTTCCAGTTTGCCTCTGCCATGAGGTCTGGTGGTTTGAGCACAGTTTAAGAGCCAGAGCTTTCTGATCCTAGTTGTGCTACTAATCCTCTGCGTGGCCCTGGGCGAAGCAATGAACCTCTCCATGTGTCAGCCTCCTCTTCTGCAAAGGAGTCTGTAGCTCCTGCTCCCAGCCTCTGGGTGTTGAAAAGGTCGATTAATTTACATTTGTGAGGAGCTTTTGATGCGCAGAGTGCTTCATAAGTGCTAAGTGTGATTAGGACGATTAGGACCATCTATGGAGCTTGTGCACGAGGTTGTTACTTGAAAGTCTTTAGGAAAGAGGAAAAGGTAACAAACAGGCAGCAAAAAGCAATCTCTTCTTTCGAAAAAAAGGCAAATTGAGGGAAGAAGGACTTCCCCGGGGCAACAACCGAGCTGGAAGTGCCATTTTAGGGCCTTGCAGCCCCAAAGCTGCCTGACTCACAGGCTCTGGGCACAAACACAGGATCTTGCACAGCTACAAATTCCTCCTGTGGTTAGAGACCTGAGGAGTAACTGCAGAGGCTCTAGCGCTGGCCCAGGAGGTGTCTGAGCGTACCTGGAAGGCAGACAGTGTGCACCCCTTGGCTGTGGCAGAGCAGCAGACTTGGATTTCACGGAGGCTATAATTTTGCCTGCTGCCGCCGCTAGATCCTAATAACCAAGCCGAGAAGGGAATTTTTGCGCCGGCTGAGGCATTCCTGATCCCCCCTCCGCATTTAGTGAAAACTTAATAGCGTGAGAAAATGCCTTCCTGTAGCGTATTGTAAAGCACATGCAGAACGGGAGCAGATGGAGAGGGCCTGTCCTCTGCCCCATGGAGGGGGTCTGCCAAGATGCTCCCTGCCGAAGGATGGAAGCAGAAAGAAATGGCACCCTTGCAGGGTGCAGTCTTTAGTTGACGAGGGCAAAGCCAGCAGAAATTGCAGAGGTCATGAGGTAATAATTTTTGCTGCTCGGAGGAACGTAACTGAAGGCAGAGGGAGAGCTGCTTTTCTGAAGCCTTTCCCCCGTACAGATGGTAGCAGTTAAGATTCTTGCAGGAGCCAGGAGCTGCAAAGTTGACACATCTGGAAGTTTCCTGATGCCTGAAGTCAGGCTGTGGCAAACAATGCTCGCTGGGCAGAGCAGGCTCTGCTCGGGTGCTTTTATTGCACTTGGACTGATTTCAAGCTCTGCTCCGTGATTAATTGCACTTTTAAAAATAAAGTTCAAAACACTTCCCAGGAAGTTTGGGGAAGGCAGAGTGCTTCGGTGGCACCAGAAGCTCAGTGCTCAGTGCATTTTTCATTACGGTGGCCCCAGATACAGCTTGCATTAGCAACAACTTCATTTGACATAGGATCTTGCAATTCCATTTAATTGCGGAGAGGGTGCCGAGTGATATGGTGTCTCTCCTCCTTCCAAGCCTTCCCAATGTCTGCTAGACACAGCAGGGTGGAAGCAGGTGTTAGCCAGGCTCTCTCCCCATATCTTGTTTGTGCAGTTAAGTTTGGGCCAGGCCAGGACTGTAACTGTCATCTGCCCCATGGAAATTATGGTAAGGAAGAACCTTGCACCTTCCCGGTGCGCTCCTGCCCATCTGTCCCAGGGCCAGCCTCACTCTAAACCACAATAATAATAAAAAAAAAGATAATCTTTCTGGGGTGGGTTAAATTAGAAGAGCACACACTTGGGAAGCAAGACACATTGCAGAGGACTGGAGCTACAGTAAGAGAGGTTCTTGTTGCCATGTAATGATGGTGGAGGGGCCAGAGGCGAGACTCAGAAAAGGGCGTTGGGTACTTTTCATCTTCATACTAGGATTGAAGAAGGCTTGATCTCTTTGCTATAAAAACAAGTATATATGTGCGGTAGAGGTGCCATAAAGGTGCTGTTACTAATGATGGAGGTGAACAAATTACACTGCCTGAGAGGAACTGGTGTGGATTCAGCAGAGACCTGGAAACCAGGGTCACAGTAACTCATTAGCACGTAACGAAAGGGTCTGTAAAGGGCTGTTGCACATCCCTTACAACCCCTCTGGGGCATCTACATGAGACACTGTGGACTAAAACTCACCCACAAAAAAGTTGTACTGCAGCTAGTCCGTCACACACACACGGCATGCACAAGGGTGTTTAGCACTCTGTTAGCACCCAAAGGTGCTGCAGGAGCAAGTTAGGTCCCTAGCTCACGATGTTAGCGCTGTGCTAGCGTTGCCTTCACTGCAAAAGACAGAGGTTGTTTTTTGTACAAAGCTCAGCAGAATAAACAACAGAAGATGTGCTGAACCACTGGAAAATATCACAGGCAGGCAGCAAGCAGGGGAGCAGGGGGCTGCAGGCACCACGTGCTTGTCTGGGCAGTCTCGGCACATGGGACAGCAGAGCACACACAGGTTGGGTTGTGCCGACGCGACGTAAAACACATGGGGTCCTGCCGCCCGTGAGGCATTGCTGCACACCGCGCGCTGGTGTGGAAAACAGGTTGCAGATGCCTGGGAACCAGACAGCAGATTCGTCATCCTGTGGGATCTGTGGTGGGCTCTTGGCATCCCTGGGCTTCTGGCATTTCCCTCCTCTATCTGGTATGTCTGAAAAAACACCGAGAACCAAAACCATCAAGTCGGGCTCTCTGTTGATTTGTTTTACAACACATCCAGAGTCCTGCTGCCTTTCTCCTCTGCCCCCTTCGCTTCCTCTACTAGACTCACTTTGCATCTTGCCTCAAGTTAGGACTTGATTCAGCAAATAATTTAAGTACTTGCTAAATTTTAATACACTGCAAGTCATTGTGTTGCAATCACAGCTTGCTGTGTGTAAAGCTCATCACGTGTGCCAAGTGCCAACACTGGCAGAAGGGCTGCACGCTCTGAAATGCTGGGACAGGGCCCGTGCCTTCTCTGCAGGAGCTGATCAAGAGCGATCTCTTCCAAGCTCCTACCTCCAATGCTTTTATGGCTACGACAACACCCAGTGAGCAATTTGGCTGAAGGAGCTCTGGGTTGCTGTTTGCAACCCTACTGTATTATTTCAGGGTTTATTTGCACCTCCCATCTCTGTTGTAATCTCAGATGGGCTCTTTGCTTCATCCGCAAGCTCTTTGCTCTGTTCTTACAGGGCACCGAGCACCCCAGGGCTTGGCGTGGGGTTAATGCCCCAGTGGGTACCTGCAGGTCAGTGCATTGGACTGAAATACCATCGGGAGAGCATGCCTTGTCTTGGTGGTTGAATAGCACAGCATGTATGGCAGGCTGTGTGGTCACTGCTTGCAAATAATAGTTTCCTCATTATAAAGTGGTTTATTTTTAGCTATTTATCCATCACGCACAGATGCCTTATCGAGGTGAGGTCTGGAGTGTACGGGCCCTTGGAAGGACAATGCTCCATCAGAAATGCTCTCCTGCTTCAAAGGGTCCAGACAAACAGACTCATAGAGGGGCTTACCCAATTCGGCGCCATGGAAAGGCCTGACTCCCATTACCTTTCTGTGAAAATCCCTAGGCTGGATTTTTGTGTGTTTGTCCAGCAGCAGGGCTGCACCACTGAAGGTGCTACCACAGTGCTGGTAATCATGGCAAAGATAACCCTAGGGTCTGCTCTTAAACCACGGAGTTAAATTGTTAGCTCACTTCTCTCTCTCTAGTTCATCCCTCTTTACTTTACTCGCAGCCCTGAAGGCATGAGTGGATTGGGCCTCTGTGGATTGAGGCTATACTGTGTGCTGCTTTACATATATATCAAATAATAAATTAACAAGGAAGGGATTTTCCTAAGACAGATCAAGCTTCTTACCAGAAGCATATATCAGCAATCACCGTACACATGTAAAATTGCAGGTGGAGCAAGCCCGCACATGGAAATACCGCTCTTTGCAAGCAAGAAATCGCCACGCTATTTTGTTTTTCTCTTTCGCTTTCCTCCTAGGATTTTCTTTCTGCATCCATGCTTTATCTTCTGACCAAATTTCGTAGTGTATGGAGTAGAGGAATGTGCGTGGGAAACATTCGTCTGGCTGCGCTCCTGGCTCCGCCGCACATCCTCCCCACCCGCCGCCCAAGCACGAAGCCCTTCCCACCTCTCGCCAAAGTCGCTGTCACACATTTCACCTGTGAGTCACCAATGTGCCTGGCTGTTCATGTTGTGGCTTGTAAGCGATTAGTGCTTGTTCAAATAGCTTTTTTTTTTCCTTTCCCCTGCTCCTTCTGATTCAGCTGATTTAGATGGCCGATGGCTTCCTTGCTTGCAAACGCTGCCGTTCGTTAGTCACAGCCCTGCTGTTAATTCACCGTCCTTCCAGGGTGGGGAAAGGACAAGCGGGTGGAGGCGAGTGTTTGGTAATAAGGGACAGGCAAGTTGCTCTGGGGGGAGTCAATCACCGTGTGATTTCATGGCTCCTCAGAAGGGAGCTCAAGCCCTGCTGGTACCATCTGCCTAAGCATTTCACACAGGACGTGCTAAAAGGGGATCCTGGAGCTTTAGGGATAAGAGTGAGTTGAAGAGAGCATCAACACACCAGAGCACCAGGCTCTGCTGAGCTGTGATGGAAGGTGAGGGGCTGCTGAGCAGGAGATGTTCACGCAGCTCTTTCTTTGAGAAATAAGGTTCTGCTTCTTCGGTTGATTGAAGGAAGCTGCTGCCTCTTGCCATATCCTCACCTTCAGATGTTTGGGGCTGGCAAGGCTCTGGGTATCCACGGCACGGGAAGGCACCGTTCCTGGTCTGTTTGCTGAGAGCTGGCTGCTGCAGGGAGAGAAGACAGGCAGTGGGGCTTGTTCGATCTCTCTCTGCGGCTTGTATGGCCAGCCCCTGCGCACAGCAGAAGAGATTATTGAATGGCCACATCAGACAAGATGGCATCTGCTTCTCCAGCAGGGACCAAATCGCCCCGGAGAGAGTCTGAGAACAGAGCAAACAGACAGCGTTGCCCATTGCAAATGGATTGCAACTCTGGGACTCAGGGACTCACCGTCCCATGGGGGCATTTCTCTGTATTTAACCAAATTCAGGGCATTTGGGAGCCATGTTTCAGCAGCGGGAACTGCCTCCATGCATACACAGGCCACGCTGAGAGGGCCCTATGTTGACCAACGCCCCCCTAACATCTGCTAAAGTTTTTCTCGTCTCCCATTTTCAGGAAGGTCTGCTGCCTTCTTACCGACAGCAATGAGAGTCCTTCCACCGCAGCACAGAGAAACGAGATACCCTAACCACGCACTTGCATTTTTTTCTTCATATTTACCTGGGATTGCAGCCAAATGGGCAATGAAAACTGGTTTCTGAGACCAGAATTTGGGACAGCGATAATCTAATCTGACCTCCTGTGTAACCAGGGTCAGGGAGTTTAACATGGTAATTCCTGCAAGGGAAGGAATTAGTCTTCCTGGCTGTGCCATGAACTCTGCTCAGCCCAGCAATTTGTGGTTGAATTAGGTATTATTCAGTCTCAGGTCTGAAGCAATGGTGAGTTTTCGTCTCCCTTGGTGGATAAAGGTTTGGTTTGTTGCGTCGTTAGATTTTCTCCCCAGCTACATTCAAGAGATGTTCAACAGTTAAATTGGATGAGAGGAACTATAGCCCACATGATAGGGGTATAATTTGGATGTGTACAAATATATTGTGCCACTAATAGTTTAACCCTGTAAATTCTGGAGTAAAAAGGACAGTGATGTCAATTGTGGTGATTTCCTGCAGATGACCGTAAGTTATTTGTGCACACAGTTGTGATTCAGAGGCTGTAGGAGTTGGGTGCAGATAATATACAAAAGGAGGTTTATGACTTCCTCCTCCACTTCACCCCTCTGGCCCTGCTTCTCTCCTGCCTCCACTTCTGGTATTATTTTGGTTATATGAAGACTTGTGAGGGGATGCTGGCTATGTTTCATTGGGTATTCACTTGTGAAAACTAAGTCATGTTCTCCCACAAGAAGTGTTTTTATCAGAGTATCTCATCTCTTGCACAATATGCGAAAGAAAGGCAAATAGGTTGGAGGAAAGAGAAGGATAAATGTTCAAAGCCTCAGAGAACTTAGTCTGACCCCACCACTTGTTGAGTGACCAAAGGGAGATCACTCTTGGCCAGAGTCTTTCCAGCAGAAAGCTGCTCCAGAGACTGCTCCTTGCCTGCCTCATGTGGAAATACATCACCTTAAACATACAGCCATATGTGCATGTTTTGTATATATCTACACGCACACTTGCTTGAATAATATATACAAACAGATCCCTGCATATACCTGAGCTACTTCAGTTTGAGCTAAGTGCTGTCAGGGCCTCACAGCTTGCTGTAGAGGTGGTATATACGTATCTGTACACACACACATACACGGACATGCACCAACTTTCCCTGTTTTCCCTGCCAAAGACAGGGATCCCTCCATGACCTGTGCCTTTGAGCAGCAGGGAACAGGCGTTGCCATCATGTTGGGGCTGGATAGAGGTGCAGACATAAAACAAAGCTATCCTGATTGGGAAGGAGGAAATATCTCTAATTAAGCAGATATACGCACAGGGCCCAATACTGCCCTTAGTACAGTTGTGCTCTCCTTTTGTGTCACTGGCCAAATCCAGTCCATAGTGTGAGCTGGTGTATTTTCTTCTGGTCTCTTCTAGTTGCAGATTCAGTCACTTACCTGTGTGAAACTCCTCTTGTTCCCATAAAAGCATGGCTGCATTTACCCAGCCAGTCAGCAGCGCTCAATCTGTGGCCTTGCAAGCATGTGAGAAAACAAGTATATTACCAGTTAGTTTAAATTACTAAAGCAGAATTTTTCCCTCCACCAAGGCCAGCAAACTGAAAAAATCTGAAGCCCTCCAGAGTGGTTTTAAGCTTACAGGTCAAGGACCGGGAGAAAGAGCCTGCAACAAACGCCAGGTTTGGAACGAGTGGAGGGTGGCCTCTGCTCTCGCCATCGTACTCTTGCTCCTTCTTCTAATTCTTCATTTCGTTTCCTTTTCCGTGGGCAAATGGGGTGAGTGGGTCTCAGGTCGTTTGTGCCTAACAATGTACAAGGAAATCCTGTTGCAATATGTATCACTTATCGTATGTTTTGGTATGGTAGGTTTTGCAACATTCAAGGAAGGAAGCACCATTTTATTGACAGCTGAAACGACCTAAATAAAACCAGGTTGTGCTTTCCCCCTGCAGTCACTGCTTGCGGCTCACTGAATAAGAAACTCTTCTTCAAATGACAAGCTCAGCCTGGAGACTAGTGATCAGCTGGAACGGGTGGAAATCAAAGCAAGGCTGTTGTTTTGGGGTAATTTTTTTTTCTTGGCACCTGATGAATTTGCCCCCATGTGGAAAAACTCAGAGCCAAGATTTTTTTCCGGAGCTCTGAGATCACTACTTTGCCTCCTCATACATTTTCTTTTCTTAACAGGCTTTTATTTTTCATTATACTATACCAATAAGTGAGGAGCTTGTGGAGACCTGCTCACACGCTGAACCTGGAGAACGGAGGGGAAAACCCAAACCAGTATTGCTGCATTGCTAATGGTGCAGAAGCTCAGATAACAACTATGGCTGCTGGATATTTAGGCTCTGCGTTTAACCCACCTTTCCTGGCTCCCTTTACAGGTCACGTTTGAACAACAAGCACTTTCTCTTTCCCAAGGCTTTTCCTTAATTGGATTTTTGTTGTGCTTTTTTTTTTCCCTTCTTGTCTGTGGCTTAAGAAACTGTTAAAAAAATAGCTGGGAGGAACCAAAAAGAATGAGCACTCTAGAGAATATCAGGCAGGAATTACATGGCTTTCCTAAAAAACTGTTTTGCCTCTTACTAACGGGATGGGGAGGGAAGGGAGACGGGAGGCGTTTTGTTCTGCCTGAGTTGGTGATGAACATGAAATGCAAGTTTAAATCAGGAACTGGGGGCAATTTCCTTGCTGAAACCAGCACCCTAGGAGGCCGGTCAATACTGCTATCCCAGCTTTATTTACAGATGTGTAATAAAGCACTTATGACAAAGAGAAGGGCTTTGGGAAAGGGCTCACAATTATACTCTGTTTGCCCAGTATTTGTTTTTCCTTCCTGGGGCCTCGCTGGTCCTACAGGGTAGCAGACCTGGCACTGGCACGGAGGCTTCTTGACTCCTGGTCCCGGGAAGGCCATCCCTGTCCACAATACCTCCACTGCTGTGGGTTAGACTGTGGTCTTCACACCAAGCTGCGTAGTGCTTTGTCTCACGAATGGCCTGCAGCAGTGGGCATTGCCCTGCTCAAAAGGGGAGAGTGAGCACACTGGTGACTAAAACCCCCTTGACTCAGCGTCTCTCCTCCTCGTCAACCCATACCTGCTTTTATATCCAGTCTAGAGGAGAAAAAAAATGAGGGGGTTTTTACCTAACATGTTTCCTTCAGCAACAAAGCAGGTGTAGAAGTTCCTGCCCCATCACCCTCTGGCCCCTGCTTGCTCATCTTTGCTGTCTCCTCCAGCATGGCCGTCCAGCTGCAAGGCTGCGCTTATCCACAGCATCACCGAAAGCATCCCCACTGGAAATAAAAACACCCTCTTTTGCATCAGCACAGCTGAAGGGGTGGTGAGCTGCGGCAGAAGGTGAGATCAGGCATGATGGGATGCCCATGAAGGGCGCTTCTGAAGATGAACAAGCGGTGCGTATTTCTCGCTGCAGTTGCAGCAGATCCTTGCAAGAACATTTCAGTGAAGAAATACATTTCAAATAATATAGTGGGCAACTGGATATTGGACATGAGGAAATGGTAAGAGGCTATGCACCTCATTGCATAGCAAGATTTCTCAGTACGGTTCTCCAAGAGGGATCTATAAGCTGTTCACACTGCGCTTGTTACCGGTCCCCGTGGCAGTGTATCCTACAGACGTCCTTCAATAAAGTTAAGGATTTAGCCTTCTTCAAGAGAACTGCTAACAGGCACTGTGTATCGTCTTGCCCCTCCAAGATTTTCACAGTCCCATGTCCCATAGGCTCATAAATGTATACATGCATTAATCCTCACAGCACAAGCGCTTCTGAAAAAGCAAGAGCAGTGCTTGTTCTGCCGTCATATAGTTTTGCCGGTTTTCAAAATGCAATGGGCACCAACTACCATCTTTTTTGAAGAAGCGTTCACCCGTGGGCTTTGAGTCAGAAGCACTGCAGACAGGCTGCTAAAGGCATGGTGAGATTTTTCTCCAGCCACGCCAGTCACTGCGATGGCAGTCGCTCCTGGTTCTGGGGATGCAGCAGCAACCCCTCTGTATAAATAACAACAGTGACTCTGCAGGCATCNGCACTGCAGACGGGCTGCTAAAGGCATGGTGAGATTTTTCTCCAGCCACGCCAGTCACTGCGATGGCAGTCGCTCCTGGTTCTGGGGATGCAGCAGCAACCCCTCTGTATAAATAACAACAGTGACTCTGCAGGCATCCTGAAGTCACTGAGTGCTAGAGGGCTTTTTTCTTCTCTTCCCAGAAGATTGCAGCATCATGTTGTATTGGAGCTGCAGCCGCTGGCATGAGCCAGGGATGGGACTGCTGCCAGAGATCTGGAGACATGGTGATTTCCACTCTGCTTTTCTGGACTTTGTTACCTTATAAAAGAAGCAATCAGCTTTCTTGCAAGAGAACAGGGCTTTGCATTATTGCAGCATTTTTCACTTCCAAATCACTATACAAACATTAAGTGATGCACCCTCACAGCACACCTCCAGGGGGCTGTGGGTATGTTTTATCTTAATTTTATAGTTATATTTAATCAAGCAAACAGGAAACTAGTTTCTCATCAAATCCTCATTTTTTGGCCCTCAGGTTAGGCCCATAGGCACAGTCCCATCCTCTGTCTGGCTCGGGGTTTGTCTCTAATCAGTCTGGGATGGCATTGCTGCAGATAAACAGCCCAGAGAATACTCTGGGGGCACGATGCAAATGCCAACACGAGGCTGCAGAGTGACTGCATGTCATAGTTTTACCTTCAAGTGTAAATGTTTAAGCTCTTGGGCATTTGCAACCTTCTTCTCTCAGCCGATCCTACACAGCGCATCGCATTTTGCAACTGCTGCTCGTCGTCTCTGACAAAAAGGCTTATTTTAAAGGCATCTATTCCTTCTAGTTTACAGACACACGCGACAATAGAAAATGACCTAGTGATAACATGTGGTCGTATTAATCTGTCCCAAAGCATATTTTCGGGCTCCATTAACTGTATATAATCAACAGTGAAGAACAGGTACCGCCATATGGGAAGCAGCCGCAGGACGGCCGAACCGGCACGCTGGCCCTGGAGGACAGCAAAACGTCCCCTGTGCTGCTGGGAGCCTGATGCCCCAACCCCTTCATCCAGGGAAGATTTCACACTCTTTGGAGGATCTAAATAATTTTTAGTGACCACGTTGTGTGTTCTCACTTGCCCATCCTGCATCAGTGTATTCACATGTGCATATACAAAACTTTTTGTAATTTTAGTGAATAAAATATAGCCATCTGACCCCTGTGTGAAGCTCCCAAGTAACCTTATTTTTGACCAAGCGCACTCACTTTTAATGTGATGCTGCACTGTGACTTTCACGGTGGTTAGAAAGCTAAATGAATCACAAAGGCTACAGCTTTGAGTCCCATCTAGGTCGTTCATAGCTCCTGGTCTGGATACACTGCAGCAAAACACGCTGGGCTCGCTTTCATGTTTCATTTCTCAGAGGCTGTGTGTAAATAAAAGGGCTGCAAAAGCCCCCTGACTGTTCCAAATGCTTTCATGCGGGCAAAACTCAGTATGCCTCACATGTTGATAGCGTTTTAACACAAGATTTTGAAAAAGGCCAATGGCTCGCTTCAAAGGAAAATCCCACCATGCGATGGTAGTCCCTGATTGTCAGAGGCTCTTTAATCTGAACATCATGGTGCATCTTCTGAGAGATTAAATCCCTGAACACTGTCCAGGTTTCTATTTAACATTCAGAAGCCAGACATCCCATCTGAAAACATGACACTGCTGTTGTCCTTGCTCCTGTCCCAGCCTACACAATTAACACATCCATATGTGTTTGTACAGCGCGTAAGACAAATAAAGGCTGGATTTCCCAAACTGCAGCCACAGCAGAGTCGATGAACTTATAAACATCAGCGGAAAACTTCACATCAATGGATTTCTTGCTTATGGAAGATCACTTGCATGTCTGGATTTCCTACCGCTATTAAGAATTATGGCTGTAATCCTACGTGAATATTTTTTCAGTGTTTTAACTGCAGCTAACCATCAGGCAGGCAAGATAGTGCAGGCAGCATGAACTAAACTAGTCTGTGATCTCACTCCATTACACAATAGTTTTAGGAGCCCTGGTGGTGTAACATTGCACAGAACAAGCTCCAAGGAGTTTGGGGGTTACAGACAGTCCCGAGGAATTATTTAATGTCATGGGAGAGAGAAATGGGAATGAACGGGAGTTCAAAGTCCGGATTACTATAAGGCCAGCAAAACACATTCCTGGAGCCTGCAAATGTATGAAGACATCATACTTGGCTCATTTCCTTTTCTCTTGCCCGTAGCAGCCACAGCTTCAGCCCTGCTTTATTCGCGCTCCATCAATGTCTCAATAAAACGTGACTGTGGGCCCTGATCCTCACCTAGCAGGGAGCAATCCTGATGCCGATATTTCTGTGCGAACGCCAGCCGGGTCTCAGGCCAGCAGCTCTGTCCTGGGCGAGGAAACACTATTTCCATTACATTATCTCTTTTGTTTATTGCCTTTTCAAATGGCGTTTACATTTCACCCATGAAATATGCTCAGATTAAAACTTGTTCTGGACCAGGTCTTCTCCAAAAAGTTCAGATTTTAAGTTTCTATTCAGTTTCCCCATAAAATCAATGTCTGTTTGTAGGGAAGCGCTGTGAAGGGCAGGCTGCCCTTAAATCCACCAAATTCAGTTTTCCGGCCCTGAATGCCCGCCACGGGGTGAGGCAACTGCAGGCTGAAGGCCAAGGGAAGAACCGAGGACCTGGGGGAGATGGGTGACACTGAAAGAGCAGGAGAGAAAACGGGGCTCTGCAAAATGGGGTTCCCACCCTAACAACGGGAAGGTGCAGAAGAAAGCAGGACTGTTAGTTCACCCCTCCCAGGGACTGCAGCCCCAGACATGCAGAAGATGTTTTTCTTTTGAAACCTTTGCCAGTCCTTGCGTTTCAGACCTCCTCTGCTGTTTCAGGACTGACCCCTGGGTCTCTCTGTGCTGCTGAGGATGGGGCTGCCTTGGATGCCCTGGCCAAAGTCTTCACTTACTTCTGCCGCTTCTATGTATCATGTGCTTCCTCCCTGAAATGTTTCAGTCAAAATGAGCCGACTTGCTGCAGTCCCCTAGTTTAAACTCTTTAGATTGCTGCTACTAAAACCCATTGAGGGCAACTACCCAAGAACATGAGCGAGCTGACCTGAGAGCACAGGTCCTTAGAAACTTGGAAAAAATGCCCCAAAGAGTTTTAAGAAACCACATTATTCTAACAGTTCAGATTTTAGAAAAATACTAATGTCAGATTTGCTATCATGCCCAAAGCATTGATAGGAAGACTAACCCGTTGGTCAGGAGTAAACCAGTCAGGAGCCCACATATATTTTTCCTACCAAAACAGCTGTCCCAGCATTTTAAGCAATTGCCATTTCTCGATCCGATAGGCTACGATCAGACATTACTTCTATCTACTGCACAATACCTGCATTTTTTATGCCTTTTGAATGGATTTTTGATGATGTCTTGTAATTTTATTGGGCTTTGTCCTCTACTGTGGCGAGCACAGCCTTTAAAAGAAACCTCACTCCTTTCTGTGTGCTGAGTGCTTTGCAGATCTTTTGTGTTTACCAAAATATATCCTAATGTCCCTTCTGTAACTCCCTGGGAGCCTTCACGCAGCAGCCTCCTGCAGTTGTTTAAGTTATCTGTATACTTTTCTCCTTGAATCAGATGACTTCTCCCTTCCTAGACAGATTACACAAACTGATCCTTACCCAGACAACATGAGTCTTTCCGCCCCCAGAAATTGCCACACAGCTCTTTGCTGAGCCTCTCTTTCCATAAATAATACATGCCCAGATTGTTAAATTCTTGGTCATCTTCCTTGATTCAGATGTCAATGACCTCTGTTATGACACTGATTTAATTTCAAACAAGTACATCTGAAGCTGGAATCCTATTTAATAATTATTTTTCTTATTATATAAGTAGAAATATATACTGTAGTCCTTCGTGGGTGGAGCAGTGAAATTACCATGATGGTTTTGTGCCCCGTTAGCATCTCTGACCTGATTTAACACAGGCCGGCTCGCATAGCCTCTTACTCAGCGTTTTCCACGGATGGCGTGCAGGAGAGCCACGTACGTGGAGCTCGTGGGTTTGTGTCATGTGCAATGAGACAGGAGCGGGTGGGAGGGAATTCATGCCTGACTGAGATGCAGTAGTTACAACCCTAATTTCCCAGTCTCTTTCTCTAACCACTGTTTAACCTAATTCCCTTCCCTCTGTCAAAGGGACATTTTCATTTTCCCATGTCACTCCCTACAACTCTGATACCAGGACAGCTTCACTGTACATGTGGTGCCCCGAACAAAGGCACAGTATATGGAATCATCTTCACGGTATGGATCAGCTTCAAGGGCGTGGTAACAGAAGTGAGATTCTCATGCTCAGCCCAATGAAACCCAGTGGAAACAATGAGACCAGGAGCAGAAGCACATGGGATCCGTTCCAGTTCTTCCAGTAAAGCATCAGCTACTGAATTAACAGTGTTCAGTTTTCTCCACAGAGCAGTTTCCTCCAGAAGATGATCTCTTTTACGCCCATAATGACGTTGTCTTCACAATGTCTCTCTTCCTTTGAAAAGGCAGCCTGTCTCGTGCTGCTTTGTGTGGTCAATAGTACATACATCCTTAAGAAGGAATATATGCTTGTCACTTCTCTACCCTTACCGGATCTGAATACCAAAGCCTCCTCCTTGTGCTATGGCGTATGTTACATCTGCAACATAGTACTGCTGTGTTTATAACCAAAGGCAGCTGCTTTCCCAGATCTCTGCCTTCTGGAGTTCTGGTGTTGTCCCGTGTCCCAACCTGCTCCGCTCCCACACACGTGAGTGTCCTCCTTCCCCCATCTCTGCGTGGGTAGCTCATGGCCTTGACACACTCCAGTGTTTTTCTTGCAACTTGTGTATTTCATAGAACCATAGCACAACCCATGTTGGAAAGGACCTCGAAAGACCATCTGGCCCAGTCTTTCATGGGAAAGGGAGCCTAGATGAGATAATCTAGCATCCTGTCCAGTCATATCTTAAAAGCCTCCAGTGATGGGGACTCTGCTGTGTCCCTGGTGCAGTTGTTCCAGTGCATGATTGTTCTCACTGTAAAAATTTTCTTTCTTATATTGAGATGAAACCTCTCCTGGTACAACTTGTACGCCTGGCTCCTTGTGAAGAGAAAGTCTCCATCCTCTTTGTAGTTACCTGTTAAGTACTGGAATACTGTGATGAGGTCCTCCTGAGCCTTCTCTTCTCCAGGGAGAGAGGATCTAACTCCCCCAGCCTTTCTGAAGACTAGTCCTGTAAAACTCTTGTGTTCACCGTGTCTCATGCTAGACATACTGTGTTTATACAGGATCTCCTTGCACAGCCCATGTTTACTGCCCGTGACCCTGCCACTCTCCTGTGTTTATATTCTGTGGCCCGTATTTACATCCTGTGACATCCGAGGCCCTGCTGCCTGTTCGTGTTTTTGTCTTCCGACATCTGTTGTGCAGTGCACCTTTGCTCTTGGGTTCGAAGTTTAAAAAGAATTGTAGTCATAAGTGAAAGATAAAAAAACCACAAGTGAAATAAGACACCTATGTCCTTGCGTACTTGTGCTGATGTCCTTGATGCGAATTGATCTTTCCATCCCCCTTGATATGCAGCCAGTGGTCCCTTTGTACTGTGTGGGATGCAGAGATCAAAACAAGGACTTTTAATGAGCTCATTTCCAACAGTATTTTGAAGTTGTCTTTTTCTAGTGTTTCTCCTAAATTCTCTCTGGGTATACTTTGCATTTGTCTCATTAGAAACATGCTCTTCCAGTCAGGCTGCTGACATTGCAGAGGAAGTTACTGCCCTCAGTTGGAAGTTGAAACATAAATTTGAGGTGCCTAAACTTACATTCACACAGAGAAACAAAGTTAACACTCTCAAACATGCATTCACCTTTTTAATCCAAGCAACTCATCAAAATTCAGAATCTTGTAAGATATTTCAGTCACAGGGATAAAACTGAAGATGGGTTCAAACATTTTTATAATGGCTGCTTTGCTGCAAGAAAGTACAAAGCCCTGATTCCCTGAACACAAGAGCAAAAAGTTACTGTTCATGCACAACTGGCTTTATTTTAATCACAGTTCCCAAACCATGTGAGCCGTTCCCAGGTCGGCTCTCCTGCACCCTTTCCCCAGCAGCACATGGCTGTGATTTCTCAGACTGTCCGCCCACCTTTCTTGCAGTTTCAGAGCTGGCGCTTTCAGCTGCTCAGTCTCAGGCTTTTCTATTGCTTTATTTGCACATCCAGAGTCCAAACGATCCCCAGAAAAATTTCTTCATTGGGATCTATCAAATTCCCATGTTATCAGTGTCTTACTCTGTGCTTACATTGGGCTTCTGAGGCTCCTGGTTTCCAATGGCATCCTTAATGGCATCTCACAGTTAAGTTAAACAAAGGCTGGGGAGGACATGCTGGCCAGGAGATTTTGCTCAACCTCCATCACAGCTTTTTGGTTTCACAGCTGAGCTGCCCAGTGCCACCGCCTTTCCAGTGCCAGGGACCCACTGGAGAGGCTGCAGACCAGTCTCCTCCGGTGTCCCATCACCCCATGGTTGGTGCCAACCCTCCTGGAGCTGCCAGAGCGGGCTCTCCTATACCCACTCCCCCTGCTATTTCCCCTGAAGTAACACTCTCTATTTAGACGCTCTCAGACTGGCTTTTTTGGGGGGCAGAAAGCGGGTAGAGACCACTCACACAAGAGACAGTCTGACACAAGCCTCCCACAACCGGGCTGGGCCAGGCCAGGGCCAAATTGTTTCTGCAGCTACTGTGGTGGCTGGGAGGGATGCTCACAGCCCCAGGCACTCAGGGAGCTGAAAATGCCAGATTTCAATCAGATCTGAGCTGTGGCTCTAATGAGGATAATGGCCTGTACTTTAAAGAGCTTGAATTCATCAATATTTGGAGTGTGCTGTGCTGTCAGACTCAATTACTACCATTATGCATCTTCCTGCTATTTGACCTAACTCACAAATTGTTTTGTTCTATCCTGCAATGATTTGGAGCTAGAAATAAGTCAAGTTTCATGAGTGCATGAACAGTGCATGCTCGGAGGCGTCATGCACGCCATGGGCTGTCACTCACTTTCACCCCTCCTTGGAGCCCTGCAGCTCGCGTGTGGCAGCAGAGGTGTGCAGTGCCCATTGGATGCATACACCATGAGTTATGATTTCCAAGAACACATTCTGTTAGGAATCTGCCTTTGTTTTCTCAAAATTCACCTGGATACAGTGTGTACCCACGGCTTTATGCCTTTTTTTTTCATGTTGCATTTTAGCACAAGTAATGCATGTGGTGTAATTACACTCCTTTCGCTCTTGTTTTTGATGATTTGCGGAGATTGAGCTCATATTTCTCATTGGAAGTGGGTTTTTTCTCCAGTGCTCAATCAATTCCCATGATGCATTCCTCGGCTCCTCCAGTTTAGCAGCGTACTTTACAGAGGGCACCAGAACAGCAAGAATTTTTCCAGGATCAGCTTTAGGCACTTAGAGAGGCAAAACGTCTTTTCTGCTCCTGCTAAACAACTGCCTTGCTTGTACAGACAAAAATCGCCTTATCCTCTTCTGTCACTTTGGGAGCTCATGCTGTATTTCTTGTCAGAGGACTCCTAAATCCTTCCAGTGTTACTGCTTTTCGGAGACAGCCTCATTCGGCAGATGGTCAGCTCTCTTTGCTATGAAATCTGTAATTTTCCATCTCTCTGATTTAGAACACCAGTTGTTTGAATCAGCTCAATTTAGCTCTCTCTCCAAATGATTCTAGATGACAGCCTTGTCTTCATCATTATTTGTCATTCTGTCAAACTTTCTGTCGTCTACAGTGAATTATCTCAGCGGTGTTTCTTATTTTTACTTCCAGAACAGTGCAGAAAATGTTGAATAGCATCGAGTACATACTGATCCCTGCAGTTCATCATTAGATCATTCCCCATTGACGGTCACTTTATGAGACCTATCAATTAGCATGTTCACGATCCAATTAATGTGTTCTTTATTGACATTGTATGCTCTTCTTTTTAATTTCAAGGCTGCAGGAGTACCAAGCTCTAAAAAGCCCTATTTACCATCACCGCTCCACTCTGCAGTCCTCCCAATAATGAAATTAAACTAATCTGAGAAAGACAGTGAACCATGTGTCTGCCATTAATTATGTTCTTATTGTTTCCTTCTTTGATGACTGAATCTTGCTAATGGAAGTACTCCCATTACCTTGTCTGAGACTGGCAGGGTAACTGGCCTGTAGTTACTTAAATAATCTTGATTTCCACGTGCGACTGCCTTCACATGGGCCCATTTCCAGCCCTCTTGAACTTTCCAGCTTTTCCAACGTTTATCATCAGTGAGCCAAGTTTCCCTCCCCTAACTCCTTTATGGCTCTTGCGTTCAAGTTACCCAGACCTACTGATTCTCAAATATATTCACCGTTGCACTGTTAATGGACTGGGAAGCCATAG
Organism: Steatornis caripensis; assembly: GCA_013398225.1. Taxonomy (NCBI): domain Eukaryota; kingdom Metazoa; phylum Chordata; class Aves; order Caprimulgiformes; family Steatornithidae; genus Steatornis; species Steatornis caripensis. The sequence goes on from VZSC01001421.1 coordinate 48,520, forward strand.
AAACCCACCGTTCTGTTTCTTGCCAATACAGAAGTATTTATTGAATGTTTTCGCTTTCTTCAGTGAAGCTTCCAAAATGAGATTTCTGATTGCAATTTTACAAGGAAGTTACAAAGTCTGGTCCCTGTGCCAAGTTCCCCCTTCATGTAGGATGTTTTTGTCTGGCTCAGCCCTATCTGCATATAAGCATGTTGGCAAATAGGACTGGCAGAGGCTTGCTGTGATATAATCTTGTGGCTTTATGATATAATCCCTCTCACAAACTGTTTAAGCTTAAAAGTGACTGGATTGTTTGTTTCTCTGGGAGAGTCTCAGAGAACCTCATTCCTCTGGAAGAAACTTCCCTCCAATTTCCAGCCTAACCTTACTCGTGGCTAGTTTACAACTATTTTGCTGCACCAACAGTTTCCTTTTTCTTAAGCATCTTTTCCATCCCTTGCATATATCTTAGGGGCCTAATCTGACTTTCATGAGTGTTTCAGCTCTACTGCGGTTTTCTGTAGCTCTCAGGCATGTGATGTACATGTGGCCCTTAAATTCAAATTGTAGTAAGACCCCACCTGCACCTTCAGGTCCCTAAAACATCTGACCTTAAGCATGTAGAGTATGTCTTAGAAAGGCCTTCAGCTTGTAGGTCACTTAAACATTTTTTAAACTATTTTCTTAGAGGTCATATAGTGGCCATGGTGTGCAGTTCTAAGAGCATTGTGGATGGGATGCGTCAGTAGTTACTGATCATGACTGTATGGAAAGTCTTCATAATATTTGACTAATAAATGCAACAGTAGAATTTTACTTAAGTAGTCTTATACCAGGAAAAATCTGCCAAGAATTTTCCATTGAAGACTGAAGGATAGCTCATTGACAGACCTTGTTACAAAACAGGAACATCTGTAATACCCCTGGTCTTCTCACTCGCGTCTACTCTGGAAGCTTAGTTCCCAGTATCTTTATGGTATTGGCTTTCCTCTTTTTATGTCATGCTTATCACCTTGCACCTTGCAGAAAATTGTCCCTTCTCACATTTGGCAAGGATTCGAGTTCCTTCAAGAAGGAACTTCAAGTTCCTTCAAGTTCATTCAAGAAGGCCAGCAGGGATGCGTGGAGGCAGAGGATGGTCACTGCATGAGGAAGACCTGTGTGTGTCTCAATTCATCCGCCAAGGGAGACAACTGAGGGCTTTGAGATAAATGTCTGTAAAATCATGAAGAAAGTGGGTCAACTGAGAAAAATTGTCTGCTTTTACTGTCAATACAAGATCAAAACAAAGACAAGAGATGTAAATTCAAAACACATGGAGTTAAATACTTCTTTACACTGTGCCTGAGTCCCTAAGCTATGGGCATGTGTAGGCTGATAGAGTACATGGGGCAAGTGCCACTGTACACTTGCATTTTCCTTATACTTTTCCCTAGGTGTCCAATTTTGGTCTCTGTTAGAAACATGATTATAGGCTAGCTGTTGGAGCTCGCACAAATATTTTCTGTTCTTGTGCGGTGTAGGTGCACGGCTGCTCGGCTTTAGCTGTGCTACATTGCCAAACTGGGCTGTTGACCTACTTACTTCCTTATCGTACTGCATGAACGGAGAAACATGAGGGAAGTTTCAGTGGAGCCGTTGTTGAGCCTGGCTCCTGTCCATGGCAAATCAATATTGCAGCAGGTCACTCAGATCAGCTGCATTTCTGATCATAACCAGTTTGTGTTGCCATTAATTATTTTGTTTTTATTTGACTGCAGTGTGCCACTGTGGCTGCTTACTCCTCCTCATCTCTAACAGCACAGATTCATGTTACAAGTAAACCAGTTTCGGAAGTAGCTGATATTTAAAACAGTGCTCTTGCTTTGCTTGCTCCATCCTTGGCTGCACAGTCTCTCAACCTCTCTCCTGCCCTGGTGCTTTCCTGACTCCACAGTAAGCTGGAGATTCCACGGAATCCCTGGTGCAGGGATTCAGCCCCCCTGAAATTATTCCTTATTTTGTGGGGTTATTGTTCCCATGGGTCAGCACCACGAGCTGGCTCACAGCGAGGTCAGAGTACTGTTAGTGGTTCAAGGGAAACCCAAGCGGGAGGGGATGGGAAAGGGGAACAGGAATACACTTTTCATGAGCTGTAATTGTTAGTTTGGCTCTGCAACACGAACCCTCATCCCAGAAAACTCTGGATCTGACTGCACAGGGAGTTAACATCTTTGTCCATAACACTTACTTGTGGATTGAAGTTTGCTTAATACAGTGCTTTGAAAGATGTTTTTGAAAAGAATATGGATCTGTTCTTGCGTTTTCAGCTCAGGCATTCATTTCTTAGAAACAAAGACCATCGTTAGTCATGTCTGCATGGAAGAGAAACCATCATTATTTTAACATATGACTATTCTTAAATTAATGGGGATAAGATAATTAACCAGTCCATAATTAACTTTATGGTAATATTTTTCAAAACAGACAATCAAACCTTAGCTATGCTCAATTTAAAATATTGATATAAAGCCTCTGCTCTAATAATGTTAGATGTCTAATAGCAATTCCAAGCATTTAATTAGACTAGTTCTTCAGGTTAATAGATCAACGTGCACTTCAAATTGTCTTTATGCTCTTCACAAACAGCAATTAATTAAAACTTACACTACTCCTACCAAGTCAGTTAATAGTATTATACCAGTGATATGAGGTCCAAAGGGGTTTAACAGATTTTCCCTCCCATCACACTTCCCAGAGGAGGCAAAGGTGGTTGTGCTCCAACCTCGTGCACCTCTGCCTGGTGCTGAAAGTTAGTTGACAGGGACCTGGGCCCAGGAGTAAGGTGCCAAATTACAATTAAAGAGTCAGCGAAGACAAGCTCAGTGTGCTTGGACTTAAGCAACAAATAGGTAGGGATAGTTTATATTGTGGAATCCAGCCACCTGCATGTGGACACTACTGGGACCCTGATGTGTTTCAGAAACACTTAGGTACTTACTTCTAACTGGTGCAAGACAGAAATGGGGAGCAGGATCAAATAGCACAGGACAAGGTCCAGACTGCTGGCGCTGATGTCTGTGAGGGGCTCGAGCAGGATCTGGGTGTTACGAACCCGGGGTTGCCAATGCTGCCAGCCTGGCATGGGCACCAACACAGTGATATGCACCAGGATGCTCCATCTTTCCATATGCCTGTTCCCTTGCCAGCCAGGAAAATCTTTATATGGGATTATGGATATTGTTACCTACGCACTCTTGGCCTTGCAGACTGTGCTCCTCAACAGGTCCCCAGTGCTACCCTTCAGCTATCTCTGGAGATCAGACGTTTCTCTCACAACTGCCCTTTAACCACCTGTGAGATGCAGCCATCCCTGACGATGCTGTCTCTACCTTTTGTCAGCTTCTTACGCTGTTGTTTCTTATCCAACAATTTCTCGTGCCATGTTCTGTGGTTTCCCTCATCCTGCTCAGTCACCTTCCTCTCAAGCCAAGGTCTACTTAAGGGCCTGTTTTTTTTGTCTGCAGCCCTAACACAGGGACAAAGGCCAGGAGACAGTCCAGAGAAATCATGCCACAGCATCAGCGGCTTCCTCAACACCTGAGCGACTGCAGAAACGCCACAGCTCGGGGAGGAGCCAGCAGCCCTCTCAGCAAGGGGAAAGCCAGTCTAGGTCTGACCTTGTCCTCACTGTGAGCAGGTGGAAACTCATGTCTTTCCCTTGCCAGGAGCATTTTATATCATCCCAGCATCAGGCAAAACATAAAGCTAGACCAGGAAGACAAATCCAGGTCTCCTTGCCTGCAGCTGTGTGTCCTACAGTGTCCAGCTGTTGCTAACCCATTTCTTCCTCCTCCCAGCAAAAAACGTCCTGTCTGACAGCAGTGAGTTGCTGTAAGTTTGAGACTTCTCCGGAGAGGAGAGGGGAGGGTTGAGCACCAGTCTTTTGGCCTGTTGGATTCAAGCAAAACAGTTTTCATTCCCAGTTTCTCCAACACCTACATTTCAAGCGGCGTTATCCCTGTTCTGCTAGTCATCCACGTCCAGGGGAGTGCCTTGCTCTGAAACCTGAATGCACAAAGTCTTTTGAAGGTCAAAGCTCAGTATCTTCCACTGTCCCAACTCTATGCTGGCTTGGGATAGGGATAAAGAGGTCCAAATTACACAGTTTTCATCCCCCAAACAATCTTGTTGATCTCTGCCAGCACCTGTAAGTAGTTGACTCTCTGGTCTGCCAAATAGCTCTGCGATTCGGTTGCGACACTGCTGCCTGACCTTGCCGGAGTGGCATGAGATGTAACGAATGCTTGCAAAAAGCACAATGATGATTTGATGGAAGGCACTTGAGAAGCATAAAGCGATATATAACCTGCAAAACAAGTTTAATGAAATGCTTTGAATTGCTGTGAATTACATAACCACATTAAAACAGTAGCATCAACACTAAAACATTGAACAGAAGCTAGGATTTTCCGAACTGCCATAGTCCAAAAGTGCTAACAATTCAACCTCCTCATCCACATCACTGCATATGCAGAAGACGAGAAATCAATTGCTGATTTTTCTGATAAAACAGTCCCTACAGTTTGGTAATTACTACGCATGTTGCTATTTATCTCAGCAAGGGTGCACCAGCCTCCCTGGGGCATGATTCTGCACATTTTCCGCACCACAGAAAGGAGGAAGAGGATGGCTGGAGGTGTCGCCGACCTGCCTGAGCCAGAGCTTCCCCTCTTCCCGTGAATGAGGGACTGAATGACCTCATATCATATGAGCCACTGCAGACAACTCTCCCGGATGACCTACGCTTCTCCCCTAATCAGAAGTCCTCTCAACTAACCAAGTCCCTTTTGCAATCTGTTCATCTCAATGGCACAATTTTTCTCTATTCAGATTAGGCTGATTCGCATTGATGAGATAGGTCTCATTGTCTAAATCCACCTTCTTTACTCTGATCAAAGCTTAGCGCTGTGTTTGCTACCTGAACATCTTCCTACAAAAGACCACTAAAAAAGGGCAATGGCCATATAAAATCCATTTGCCATACCATGAGATATGGAAGGAGTCCTCATGTGCTGAAGCTGCAGTTGGAGATGAGCCCTTTCTGCCCTGGGACAGTCTAACTTAGAAGCAGTAAATTCCTCAGAATAACCAGCTCCTAGTCCCAGCAGAGAGCTGGCTGATAAAAGCTCTGTGAAATATTTAACTGTGCATAGTAGCAGAAGATTAAGAACAGATGTGGTCTAGAAAGATCTAGTTACACCTAGAGCAAACACAAACCTCCGTACTGTGTCCCCGGCTCCAGCAGCTTCCAGCTCGCCCGTGCCTGGCTGACAAGAGCTCTGCCTACGAGCTCCGTGGTGCCCGGCGGCGGCCGGCCGGCACCTCTGTCCCTTGTCGTGCTGGCACTCTTTCCCTGCCGGCACACGGGAAGAGCTGGTATTATCCCTTTTCTCAGGAGTTGCCTTTATATCTGATTGCCTGTGATATAAATGCTCCCAATCAAGCCATAGTGCTCCAGAACACAGAGAGGTGACAATGCTGCAGGAGCCCCTCTGCTGTGGCTGTTGTCACCCAAGGATACAGGAATAGCATGTGTTGCATGGAGAGGCAATACATGTTCTTAGATAAACTGATAGAGCTGGAAAAAACAGACGGTGCAGTCTCACATCCCTTTCTAACACCTCCTGAGGAGCCTCTGAGATCGAAAGTTTGCCTTCCTTGCTTGCTAAACGGGGTCATTTAAAAGGAAGTGACCACAGAGTGGCTCAGCTAACAGCTACAGAGTGGCATTTGCAAAGTGGCCAAGGCATGTCTGGGCTCCAGACTTAGCTCAGGTATTCGTGGTCCACAGCTGAGCACTTAGATTTTCCTACCCTCCACGTGAGCTACAGCACTGTAAAACAAGCAACTCTCTTATTAGGGCCATTTTGGAGATAACTCAGGCTGTTACGGGACTCCCAGAGATGCATTTCATGTGTGCAGTGGTCATCTGGGCTGCTGCATCACAGGATGGGCCTGAGTGCTGGGCCAGAGTTGGGGAAGCGAGTGGGGGACAGCCAGCCCCCTGGCTCAGCCTGCGGCTGGGTGCAGGACATGGGTGCCTGACCCATGCGAGAGCAGCCTTGGACTTTTGTCTTCTGCTCCAGATGGAGAAGCTGATTTCATAGCTCCCCTGGTCAGCGATTGCAGCACGCATGTGGAAGCTGGTAACAGCAACATCCAGCAATCCCTGTCGTGATGAGATGTTTCCCTGCGACCGTCATGGACAGCCCTGCTGTTGCAAGGGTAGAAAGAGGCCGGCAGTCTTTCCTGTAGCATTTGCTGCTCTTTATTTACCTGGAAATGCCCTAACCCTTGGTTAGGTGTGAATATGAACTATCTCAAAGTTGGGAAGTGTTTGGGATTGAAACAACATTTTAGGATTGTTACAGGAACTGAACAGAACATGGGTGCACAAACCCACATTTACCTTGCCCAGAAGACACCATCCTACTTTCCAGTGTGCCAGTTATCGGGCTTTTCCAGGTACTCATAGCTCAGAGCTTTCTGTGGCTGTAGTCGTACTTGTTCATGGCAATATTTCTGACAGTTAAGGTTCTTTTGTCTGGGTGACTTGAATAAAGATTCAGGAATGTAAAGTTTTGGTCCTGGACCAAAGCCTTGGAACTTCATCCAGTTGCAATATTTCCGTGCTCCCTGGCTCTCATTCCAGGGCCTTATGCTTTGGAGTTACATTACTTTCTAAACAGACTAAGTTTTGATATCTTCTTGGTCTTACCCAGCAGATATTTTTATAAGATTTTATTTAGTTATAACTATCAAGTTTTTTCACAATGAATTCAAGGGAAAAAAAATCGAGAGTTTAATTTCTTTGCACAGAGATTACAGTTGCTCAGAGAATTCTTTGTCTCGTTATGACCCAGCGATTGGGAATGGGATGTATTTGATTTCTACCCAGAGGTGGCTGGCTGGCTCTGACTCACTGCGTGCAGTTTTACCTACAGTCGCTGAAATACTCTGAGTCACAAGGAGAGGCATAGCAGCTGACAACGAGAGGCAATCATGCAAAGGATATCACAGCCATGAAGGCAATTCAGGCACAGTTCCTGGTGGACAGCAGAAGCAGAGCACAAATATATCTATGTAATTCTTAATTAACTACAAGAAGTGGCTGTGCCCCTCCCCCCAGCCTTATTTCCCAGACCATAAACCAAATCTTCAGCAGGTATAAACTGGCACAGGCTCTTCGACTTCAAAGGAGCTGCATCAGTTTGAACCAACAGAGATTCTGGCGCCATATGGCCCTAATTATGTTAATGTGAGGCCCAAAGGATGCAGTGCAATAATAAAAAGGAAATACTGTGTGATCCATCATAGCTTTGGCACTCAAGGCAGGACTTTCAAAGGTATTTAGGCACCAAAAGAAGCAGACAGGTGCGTAGGAGATTTTCTGTGTTCCATTTCCCCACGATAAAAATTTATTTCCTTTCTCTCTCGAACCAGGCTTGACAGTCTCTGCAAAGGGGGAGAAACTGCTCACCCGAAGTGACCAGGGAGAGGCATTTTATTTTTATTACCATGGAAATAAGAGATATTTTTCCCGGGTGGACCTCCAACTACTTTGTCTCTAGACCTACTACCTCTCTGAGTACTCAGCAGGGTACCAGTGCTTGCAGCCCTGGGTAGCACCATGCCAGAGCCTGCTGACACCTATGAAGATACAAGTAAGTCTGCTGCAAGGCATAGCTGGAGTGAAACTTTGGCGGTAGGTAAGGATCTCAACAAGATGGATGATTCAAACCAGGCTTGCTCGCCCTGAGGAGCGTCTGCTGCGGCGTAGAAAGACGGGCTGCCCCGTTAACACGGCGCCTTGCAGTGCTGTCCTGGCGCACGGAGCTGCAGGAGGATATTAGGAGGACAAGTGCGATGTATTCCTGCTCTTGGCAGATGGAAACCTACTGCACCCTGAATTCCCCCAGGCCCATCCATTGGTACGGAAACCTTCAACAGCATGGAAACTTCCTTTGATTTTAAATCCAAACAACTAACCACTGTTATTCTTGGACATTTATATTGCATTTTCCTCATATTTTCCATCTCACGGATGATTAAAAAAAGATTATTGCATTAAGGTGTTTGAAGTTAGGATGCTCTGTGCAGCACTTGTTTGTTTCTAAGTCCTTGTCAGGAATTTCCTGCTGATCTGGTTTTACGTTGCCTTTACCTAAAATCTATTTTCACTGGGCACTGAAATCTGAAATTGTCCCTAAATAGTTTGAAAAGGGTTGTCCCATCTCAGACTGTTTTCTAAAAGCCCCGTAAGCTTTGTCTTGCCAGGCAATGAAGCAAGATTGCCGAGAGCATACTAGGGTTGCTCTAAAGGACTGGGAAACAGATTGCTTAATACTGCAAGAGCTACATCTCACATAATAATTTTCATGGTCATTTTTCATTGTTCTCATGCCTTTATATTGATGCTGTCTTCTGTAGTGTACTTAGGAATGATGCAACTCTGATGCTGTAATAACCCGGGAGGCAGCTGGATGAATTCCCTTTAAAAAAACAATGGTCACCATTTCACAAAGAGTTGCTAGCATGAAAACATGTTTATTGATTGCTTGCATTGCGCATAATTTTGTTCTCCAGATATGTTACTGTTAAGAGGTTAGATGCGATACCAGTGCATGGATGTACTCGCTGTGCGGTGCTGCTGCCCTTCTCAAGAGCTTGCAGTACTGGATACTTTTGCTTTAAATCCCAACATGTGTCAGGAGTACACATTAGCCTTGGGACTAGTCAGAAGACATGGGAAGTGAAAAGTAAGGTAAACCGAACAGTCAGGCTGTTCTCCCTTCTCGCTGTGTATCTGAGAATAAGGTTTAAGTGTCTACTCTGCCAGACCCAAACCAGTTAATGGAAACAGGGCTCCTGAAAGCCGGCAAATGTTTGTCTGCCCTGCTAGCCTGCAATGGGCATCTCTAAATCTAATCAGATTTTTTTTTTTTTGCTGTTAAAAGCAGCTGTCAAAGTGGGTTTGATCAAACCCAACATGTTGCTGAAAAATCCTGGATTTTGTGTTTTGACATTTCCTGGTGAACAGACTTTGGCTGTTGAGATCCCAGAGCAGTTCTGGGCAACTGCAGTGAAACACGAGGGGGACTGAGTCAGACGGGTTATCCGGTGTTCCTTCATGTAGAAGGTACAAATGGTCCTGCCACCTGGTTGCAATAGAGCTGCTTCAATAATAAGCCATTAAATTACTGATGGCGCCCTATGAGATAAAATATCCCAAATGATATTGCCAAAATGTATGCTCTTAATAGGATCGTGACCTCTTATGATTTTAATTTCAGCAAGTGAACGTTTACAAGATGAAACCCCAGTCCCGCACATTTTTGTGATTGTAGCTAATGTTACACATGTAAGCAATGTTTCCCCTTTGACTCAAGTTATTTATTGGCATAAACATTTGCAAGATCAGAACATTAACACCTAACTAACATGTTTTAGAAATAAATAGCAAAAACTCATATACAAGTTTCTCTAGTTTCTGAATATTTCTATAAAGTAGCCAAAGTTCCTATATATGGCACAGCAGGGAGTGACACACATCTGCCTTTAAAAATTCACAGGGCTTGTTGACTTATACTCAACTGAGAAAAAATGTAAAAGAAAAAATGTTTTAATAGCAAATTCCTCAAATATTTACCAGGTGAGGCATCAATAACAAGACCTTAAATAGGCTCTTAATTCCACAGTGAGGTATTTGAACAGTGGTATGATTTTCAAAAATGCTGGACAACAGCACTGTTTATTGACACCTTTGCTGAAGATCAAACCACAGACTTACGTTCTTACTATAGATCAAAACCCTCTATTTAGACATTCATTTGGAAAATTTTCATCGCCACTTCCCTTATGTGACATTTCATCCTTGTGTTTGGGTAGAGGATGCTCATCTAATTAGCACAAATGCTTTGCAACGCCCAGTTATTGTCTTCTCGTTAATCCTCTGACCTTCTCGGTTTTATAGAGCGTGGACATATACTGCACTGAATGTTTACTGGGGACCTGGACACTGACGGTCCATTGTTACAGAGCAGAAGTGTGTACAAGTCTCTTTTGCATTTCCCATATTTTGCAACCACTTTCTTGTCCTCCTCTTATGTCATCATTTCTGCAGAGAGTTCTGTGATGAAATCCTTAGTACAATTAGGATGAAGGATTCATTATGATTCGTCCAGAATAGGGGTAACTGAGTGGACTCAAACTAAAACCAGAAGGTTTTTCCCTACCACGGTCTTTAGTCAAAAATCAGACGTTGACTCCCCACTTACCTCAAGGCTCCTGCGACTTGTAAACCGAGTGCACAAGTGTGGGCAAACTTTCAGGTATCTCTAATCTCAGCGAGAGACTGGGATTGAACCCAGACGAAACATAGGAGTTTCACTTCTGGCCCTCCTCCTGGAAAAACAAGGGATTTGAGCTTCTATTTGATATGACATGGATCACACCTTCAAATCTGACACTTGGAAAAAGGTGAGGCCTCTGGTTGAAGTGAGAAAAAAAGGGCTAGAAGGAATCTAAAAGATGAGCAAATCCAGGATGCTGCATTGTAGTCACTACATTATGTAATTCGCCTTACAAACGTATTTATTGTCACGTTAAAATCAGTTAAAGTTTTTGCCCCCAAAGTCGTACTGGCACACTACAAGAGAGCGCAAGGATGGCTGCACACAGCCAGATCGGGTCAGACATCCACCCTAGTGCAGCGCCCTGTGGCTGCCACTTTCCCCCCTGGTCCATGCAGGCAATGGGACCAGGGCAAACACGCAGCCAGCTTGCCCCACAGTGGTCTCTCAGCCCCTCTTACTCATGGCATTGGGCCTCTTGCGCCAGAGGTTGTGACTTAATACCCACTGTGGACTTTTTTCTTGTATTAATTGGTTCAGCTACTTTTTTGAAATCACGTAAAGGCTTAACACCCACAAGAACCCATGGGAAAGGTTTTTTCAGCATAAATGCACATTGTTCAACTACCTGCTGAGGTGCCCTTTCCAATTCTACAGTGTTCTTGGAAAAAATCAGGAAAGCTCTTCTTTGTGGATACCGAAAGGGAAGATTTAAAGCTTAAAGCCATGATTTGTACATTCACCAGCCCCATGGAAGAGGCAAAAATAATCCAGGGGCTGTTGGAGGAAGACTGCAGGGCACTGTGAGAAGCCTGCTAGATGCCATCACATGAAGCTGCCAGGAGCCCGTGGAAGAGCAGAAACCATTCAGGTCACCTGCTCCAGGTGAGCTGGCACTGGCAGAGGTGCAGTGCCAGCCCGGACGGCTGCTCAGAGAAAGGTGAGACCTGCTGGATGGGTGGCAACAGCAGAGCTTCTCAAATGGAGCAAATCAAAGGCTTGGAGAGGTCAGGAGCAGTTATTTATGCTGAGGGGTAATGTTAGCTGGGTAATAATTGCTTTCAGACTGCTTTTGGACAATCACTTTTTGGCTGCTCTTAAATGATTGCTTTTAGGTTGACCTCTCTGGGTTCACCTGGTGCTGTTCTGCCTCTTCATTAGTTACTATTAGTAATTGTAGCCTGCAGCTATGGGGCGAAGGAGCACAGGGGAGAAATAAAACACGGGAAGAGGTAGACAGGGAAGAGCTCTGCTCAGGAAGGTCTACTGCAACGTGACCTCTGCCAAAACATGGCTCATCCCTCTCGGTAGAGCAGAGATGTTGACTGACCTGCGGTTGTGCCCAGAGCTGAGACTGTCAGACTAGCAGGAGGGGCTTAGGTCATGCAGGTTCACCGTAGGCCAGCAAGAGTAAACCGAGATGGTGGAGGCAGTTTAGGAGAGTAAATGGCAGCTTCGGAGAGCTCAGAGGCCTCAGAGCTGTGGGAGCAGCATCTGAGACCTTTCTGTGGTTGCTTCTACTGGGGCAGACATAAAGCCCTGGTGCCCCTGCTGAGGCCACACAGTGGACTGGACATTCCCCAACAAATTTCAGTTTGTTTTCAACCTGCACGCTCATTGTACGCATGTTGATATGTGCCAATCGTCACCAAGATGGACATTCCATTTGGTTTCCCAGGTGTCTGTATACTTGCGTGAGGAACATCTAGGCGGCTGAGCCTGGCCTGCCTGGGTTGGTAAACAGTCCCTGACAGCAGGATTTCATCATTTTGAGTTAGTTTGATGTGTTGATGTGCCGCGCTGCTGCATTTCAGCCCTTTCTGATTTAACAATGAAATCACAGACGCACACTCCTGTTGCAAGCACAGGTGCTCAGGAAGGCTGCTGCTGTCCCAACAGTTTGCACTGATCCCACTGCTGGGCATCACAGCTTCTGCTGGGCTGCTGGCGCACGTAGTCCCCTGAGCTCCCCAAATATTTGGGCTCAATGATGGGCTGGTGCAACAAGCTGGCATGACCATCTTTGCCAGAAAGGGGCCAGGCAGATCTCACACGGCTCCCATGGGGACCGCATGGTCCCCAGCCTGCCCATTGAGACAGAGACTCTAAGGGGCATCTAACTTTCCATTATGGGACATACTGAAGGTTTGCAAAGCCATGCATAGCTTATGGTGCAGCCAGGGATGGCCTGGTGGCTGTCTCTTTGAGCACAAAAGGGGCACCTAATACACAGGAGCCAGGTTCAAAACAGGTAAAAGGAGGCAATTTTTGGACTCCACGAATAGCAGATGTGTGGCACCCCTTGCCAAAAGGTGCTACGGATTCAGGGATGTTGCAGGAGTTCACAGAGAGGCTTGAAAAAGAGCTTTGCTGAACAGGATCAGAAAATCCCTGACTTCAGAGTACCTGGAGGGTGGGAAAGTACTTGGAGAAGTGTTGTATACACTCAGCAAGTTTTTGCTCTTCCATAGGTGTCAGCTTAAGACCACCGTTCTTATTTTTAATTTAAGAAAACAGAGAAGTGAGGAGGGAGGGAGGAGGGGGGCAACAGTGGGGGTGAAGCGAGACCACCAGTCTGCCCCCATATCCACCTCCAAAGACCTCCATCGCGGGACACAGAGTGAGGTGTTGTGGAGAACCAGAGGTGCAGCCTTGTCCCCAGGGTCCTTGGCCAGGCTGCGGTGGTGGGGGTGGGGGTGACACGTCCACACTGACAGCAAAGGAAGTGCAGAAGCAGCAGCGCTCCCGGCAGCGGTGTCAAGAGCTAGCTGGATCTAGAAAACCCCTGTGGTCAATTGAAAGGTGCTAAGGATGTCTCAGCATGCTCCTTCATCGCTAACTAGAGGCATCAGAGGATGATGTTTGCCTCTGGATGGCAAAAAGAAATCTAGTGAAATTCCCAGGGAGGACTCTCTTTTCATTACTTCTCCAATTTACCTAAAAACCCCCAGTCTCTTTAATGCAAGCTGCAAGCACTGCCATTATAAATAAAAGTAGCATTAATTCTGCTACAGGAGCAGGGCCTTGGCATTACATTGCTCCAGCATGCAACACACATGCTGTTTAACACTTTGCCAAAGGATAACTCTTAAGCAAAACAGACTCTCCATTTTCTGAACGTGGCTTCCTATAGCTGTAGCAACTTAATTAGGACGTGTGTACACATGCGTCTGTTTCTGTGTGTGTATACACGAGCCTCTAACATTTATTTTTAAATCTCCCTATCTGAAAGAAAATTTATTTTGTGCCTGGATGTGAAAGAAAAGAGGTCAGTTATTTACTGAACTTGTAACGGCTGTAATTCCAAGGGAGACCAGCACAGACACCCTTCAGAGGCTTCCTGAATCGAATTGTTTAGCTTTTTTTTTTCCATGCTTGCTAATTGCTTTGTCCAGCTGGGTTTGTTTAAGAGGTTTGTGTTTTAAAGTTGAAACGAGGACATATTGCAAACTTCACCCCTATCTGCCGACACGTTGTGAACCTACAGTTCACTGTGTTATATACTATGCACAGCAGCTCAGACTGTTAATCATAGGTGAGGGTTAAAAAAGACAAACTGATGCAACTGCAGAGAGACGTATGCAGATACAGCCAGACAGAGCAGCTTAGAGCTCTAAAGAGTTACAGTCCCAATGAAGGACATGCATATTGCAAAATGTGTTGGCTGAGCGCACACCTTTGCACTGCAATAAGTGAGGAACGCGTGCAAAAGTACTGTTGCAGGTAAGGAAACCCTCTAACGCCATCAAGACCATATGCTCAACTTATTTGCTCTGTCTAGGGGAAGACCTGGACAGGCTCTTCAAGCAGGGTCAGGAGGTCTCCGCTCACAAGCCTGATCCGGTGCTACAGGAGTGTCACCAGAGCACACGCTGAACACACAACCCTCGACCTTTTCGAGGCTGTTCCCAGGCGGCGATCCTGCCCCCAGTAAATGTATTGCATGTGTAGGTGCTCCGTGCAGCACAGAGGTGTCTAAACAGGTTGGGGTCAGTGGAGAGCTGGTCTGTGCTCCCAGATGGGATGCTTAATTGACCAAATATAATCCAAACAATATGAATGCCTACACTACCTTGAGGGAGAGCTATGAAGTTGCCTTTCCAACCTCAAGTTATGGATCAGATGGCACCAAATGCCAGATACCTTGGGTTTTGTTTTCCTATGACTCCTGTTATTTCTGGTAAATACATTCAATGGACAAGTCATGCAGCAACAGTAAAGTTTTGATACAGCTTTCCCTTCATACACTCTCTTCTTCCCACCCACTTTTTGAAATTGTGCAAACACATTAACGGATTACAGGGTTAGAACAAAAATAAACAATTTGTCCTTCATCAAGACAGTTCATATTGCAGATGGTCTAGGTGTGGTATAATAAGGCTGCTACAAGACAACCTGGATCCAAAACAATTTCACCAGTTCAGTCAGTCGTGCTTGCTCACACTGAAGGTGGTAGCGTTTCTACCACTTGCAAACAGGCTGCTTTGCCCTTGGGAAAATGTAGATCAGGAGGGCCAAGGGTGTGCAGCCCCATTCCCACTCTGTTTAGCACTGTCCAAGGAACTGGTAATGGAAAAGGAGTGAAAGGAATCGGTGTCTTCTGGTAGAATTAATCCCTTTGAGAATTTCCAGTCTGTAAGCAAAGTCTGGCTGGGCTGCACAGGAGGTGAATGCAAGTGTTTAGCTGGTAGAACTGGAACTTTCCCTTAAAAAAAGTTTATTTCATTTTGTTTGCTTGCAAAGAGAAAGAAAGAAAAGAAAGAAAAGGAAGGGAAGGGAAGGGAAGGGAAGGGAAGGGGAAGGGAAAGGGAAGGGAAAGGG
>VZSC01001421.1:64089-94891 GCA_013398225.1 Steatornis caripensis
AAAAGAAAAGAAAAGAAAAGAAAAGAAAAGAAAAGAAAAGAAAAGAAAAGAAAAGAAAGAAGAAAAGAAAGGGAAAGAAAAGAAAAAAATAAAAAGGGAAAGAAAAAAAAGAAACAACTTACCTTAGGTATTTAGAACGAGACTCAACTATAAATTAAAGTATGTAATTTTTTTTCCAAGCCTCAGGGGGTTGAAAGACTAAGTATTTTCAGGATTTAAACCTCCCCCACAAAATATCTCTCCCATTGTTTTCAGTGAAATGCAATGTAATCAAAATCAGGGTTAAAAAAGCTCCACAACCATGACCCCCCCACCCCCGAATTTAGTTGAAAGTCCAATTTCTACCTGAGAGGCAGTGTTTTGAGGGAAAGTTATTGGTACTGAACTCGCTAATAAATTACATTGTCAAAAAAGATTGTTAGACTGTTAGCAGGCGCAGGGGGAGAAGGTTTACAAATATTTAGCATCTGGCCTGTAAAATAATTCCATATCAAAAAGGCTGACGGTTTTCTCTCCTGCCCAAAGCTGCAGGGGAGAAAGGTGTTCATGGTTGCCACTCCCCGCAGCAGGGACGTGGAGTAAGGGACCCTGAAAACGCTCTTGCTGCTGAAGATGAATTGGCCCAATTCTGAGACATGTGAAGGGACACCCCAATGCAGAGTCGCTGTCTCTTAACCTTTTCTAGTATTAAAAGTATCTTTTTCAATTAACACTGCTATCCTCTTTCAGTGGTGGCCACTTCACATATGCTTGCAAATGAGACTCTTGAACCATTTGAGACAGATAATGGCTTGAAAAGTCCTTCTGCCCTCTGGAGAAAATCAGATAAATATCAAACCTTGGATCTTGACCCACTTCTGGTTTTCCCACCGTGCTCCATGCCTCACTGCCATCAACGATCTCAGCAGAAACAATCCTCCCCTTTCCCAAGGGGTGGAGCGGTACCACTCCAACCTCACAAAGTGATGATATGAGAAAAAGTACTGGCTCCTGATTGTGCCAGTATAACAATTAGAGGTCATATCCTAGAGCTTGGAGAGGATTGGCAGAGAGGGTTGGGGCCATGCTATCATTTATTCCTCCCTGGGCCACGTGGAGAATTTTGGAGGGTATTTCTACTCCACCCTTCACTTTCCTTTAACACTCACAAATCACTCATAAACTTGCTTCTGTACAGTGGCTCGTTCTGGTGATATTTCTCTCTCAGTTTTCTCACACTGGGTATCCACAAAGACCCATTAATAAAGCATCATATCTGGGAGGCTGGCTCCGGACTCCAATACATGCTTAATGTGATTTATGCTCATGACCAGTAAAAGCAAAAAGACACCTTAGGCATTGCATTTTTTTACAATAACATATTTGGGAGTGTAACAACTGTTAAATCGGCAGCAGGATTGCTCTCTTCCCTCAGCGAAAGTATTTCTAGTTACAGGTAAAACATTAATTCAAGAAATCAAATGCAAGGGTTAGGCAGTTCAAACAAAGACCGCTTCCTGGTTCAAAGCCTAGTTCAGACCTTGATCTATAAGCCTCCAGAATTTGTTTATAGGGTAGACTTTATTTTATTAGTTATGACGGAATGTTACGGTAAAGGAAGTGTTGGTGGAGTGTTTTGAATAAATGTTGAGCATTTCCAGGTAGTGAAGGTGTTTGTTGCTAAAAAGCAGCGATTTCTCTGACACACACCAGAAGATTTTCTAATCAAAATACAATCTTGAGCTAGTGAAATACTGCTTCATTACAATGTAACATTTAGTTTGTTGACGATTTAAAAAAAAAAAAAAAGCCAACCTCCCACACACTAACACTAGCCAAGGTTAAACTCTACTCTCAGATATATCAGAGTAAAACTGATTATATGGCTCCTGCTGATAGGGTTACTCCAAAATTGGACTGATAGGACTTGAGACTGATGGACTGGAAACATTTCAAGTAAACATTCCCCTATAATTTCAAATATCCTTTTTCACTCAGCTATGAAAACTACCATCAGCAGAACATAGACATGGTACTTTGGAATGAAAAAAAGCCTATTACATTAAAATAATAAAACCGATATATAAGTGAGAGGGGGGTTAATTGGAGGGCAGGCGTGTGTTCTTAGTGTTCCCCCCAATCTGCAGATACAAATCTCTTTCTGTGCATCAGAATTCATGTAATTCATGCTTTCTTCTGAGAAACAAGGAGAGTTTTCTATAATTACACTCATTAGCAGCTGTCTTTTTAAAACGCTTCCAATTTTTTAGATGAAGAATGCGAGGCACGAGTTGTATGATATAATTTCTATCATAAAATCTCCATTAATAGCCTACCCAGTGAAGTACCGTTTGTCGTTTATTTGTAGCCTTGTCTTTGTAGCCATGAGAGTTAAGAATACGTGCAGAGAGAATTTCAGGGAGAGACAATAGCTTTTATTGGAAAAAACCACACATCGAGTGGGAAAAGAAGAGAGACTTCCATGCAACAAGTTTTATCTGAAGAAGAGCTCGTGTGCCTGAAAGCCTGTCAGCTGTTTCCACGTTTGTCAGTCGGACTTGTAAAAGATTACCTCTCCCCACAAAACTTGCCTCTATTATTTACTAAACAAGTGCTTTGAATGGCTAGAGCCTTATGGTTTATGCAGGCATTTAACAGAAAAAGGCATGGCTGTAATACTATAATAATATAGAAAAGACACAAAAGAAAGGTCTGTCCTCAAACCTTGGTGTCAGTAATGAAAACCCATCACCACTGTGCTGTGGATGAAGGGGTCCCGCAGAAGGGTCAGTGTTTCTTGGTTTTATGGGAGAAGGCATTTGAAGCTGGCTGTAAAAGTGGATGATACGATAATAAATGAACTAAGTGATCAGCCTCGTGAAAACACTGAGAAGGAAGAGCAGATTTTCTCCCCTTACTCTGGTGTCATGATCCAAACTTTGCTGGTCGGTACTTTAGAGCAACAGTAGCGCTCTTTGTCTGGCTTAGCTGAGTCATACAATTATCTCAATAACAGTAGGTACCTAGCAACTGCCTCAACAAACACCCATTTGTTTGATTAATCAGCCATTTTGAAGCAGGTTTGCTAAACATTACCCTTTCACTTTTGGATTACATTATTAAAAAGCTGCCCACTGGAGCTGCACCTCATGCTATGAATGACCACAACAAACCGCAGATGTCTTGCCCAGCTTGGGCAGGCGGGCTGGGCTTAACTTGACCCTTCTTGCCCATGTTGAGGTACAGAAAGCAGGTAGGGATCTGTGTAGTATTTGTCATGGGTTTTCTAGCCATGGGCTCACAATAAAACTGTTGATGTTAGTGAGCGCTATCAATAGCTGCACAGGAATTTGGTGGCTGTGAGACCAAGATGGGAAGAAAGAAGAAGCAGAAACTTAGTTTTCACAAACGTCAACATTCGCGTGTGATATTTAAGGATAACTTGCAGTGGCTGGTATGTACTTTAACTACTGAGAGGGCTTTGAGTACTCGGAGATTGTGAGAAGTGTTTGCAGTGGATTGGCATCTGGGAACAAATGGAATTTTTTGTTATCATGGAAGATATCAAGATTATTTCCAAAGTAACCCTTGATGGACTCCTGTGAAAGGGAGGCTAGTTAGAGAGCATATGTATACATATAAATATATATTTCTATATGTACGTATATATGGATTGGAGGTGCACTTTTCATGGGAATGCTGAGGTGACAGCTGGTTACTGCTTTTCCCAAGCTCTCCAAACCGCACTGTACCTGCCTCTTGTGCAGTGTTGAGGAAATTGTCCCTCTTGAAGGAACAGGGAAACTTTTTTTCAGAAGAAAGTCTTTGTTCAGTAGAACCCTTATTCTCTTCCCCTCAGGTAAATGCATCATCAGTCTATATGGTCAGAATGACCCTCCCTCAACATTTCTGGCTGAAACTGTTCTATTGTCCATGAAATAATTAAGCGTGGATCTCTACTTTCTTCGGTACGATGAATAATTACATACCTGTATTCTCATCCAGCATTTATTTTCATACTGCTGTCATAACTCCACTTACATATGTATTACTTTTCATCGAAATATCTGTATTATCCCCAGTATTAAAATACTGCATAGCAGCAGAGTTTATTCCCTTTCCTGCTCATTTTTCATGTACAAAGAAATAAACTATTTTCTTAACTGTGTTCACAGCCCAGGGATTGTGCCTGTCATTAAAACAATGCAGAATCTGCATTCAGATAAGCTCTAAATCTAACATTGCTCAGCAGAGAGGAAAGGTAGAAGAAATAGACCTTTCTCCTACAAAACATGACCCAGCTGCTGGGTGGGGGTGAAGTTCTCAGGTGCCTCCAGATGTCCCAGCTTATCATCTCGACCACTCATCACACCTCTTCATGTTTTTAACGCATTTACCTTTATGCAGTGTCAACGGAGCACTATACAATGCATTTCTGTAAAAGCACAATAACAATAATTTAAAGTAAAAAATCCACACCATACCAAAAATACACACTTAGTACACGTAAGACTTAATTACATATTTTCTGAGTATTTCTCTCGGATCATCTCAGAATTTTCTTTTACTTCTCCAGAACATACAACCTGGATAACCTGAAGGTGTTGTGGAGTCTCCATCCTTAGAGATTTTTCAAAACTTGTCTGGACAAACCCTCTAAACAATCTCATCAAACTCTGAAGCTAGCCTTACCCTGAGCAGCGGTCAGGCTAGATATCTCCACAGCTTCCTACAGTTTTTTTTTCTATAATTCCCTGAAAACCTGATTGCAAAACTGACATCTGATGCACCACAGAAACCAGCATTCATGCCACAATATACAGTTATACCTCTGCTATACCACAAAGACCACTGAATACCTTTAATTGGTTTATTTTCCCCCAAAAGGGGAAAAAAAGCTTTTTGGAATGTGAATTGTGGCTATTACACCTGTATTATGTAAAGCTCAGTGTAATGCATGAGGAAGGACAAATCGTAGCATTTTAACTTCCCTGGGTATGACTACTCATTTATATATTTTATTATTTGCAGTACAGGAGGGACAATGTAATTATTTTCCTATTAAGGGGTTTTTTTTTGCTTTTTACATTTTCTTGTGCATAATGTCTGATGAGTTGTAAATAGCACCAATTTCCCAGCCTCTTCCATGCTGCCAAGTTAAGGTTCTTCACCCCTCCATCCGCAGAGGATTCAAGAGATATTACATAAGGCTGGCTGCGACAGCAATGAAGAATAAATGCAACAGCTTTCACAGATGCACAAGGATAAACCTCCCCCGGGGAAGGGTGTTTCTGTGGACGTCATATCGCTACTTGATTAAACACACATAGTACCATGGCACACACAGGAAAATAAATGTGTGCGGATATATTCTGGTTGGGACAAAGTGCAAACCAAAAGTGACCGAGGTGCAGGAATCTACTTGTTTCTTCTGTTCCTCCCTACATAAGACGTTTGTAAGCAGGTAGAGACATACAGAAACAAAAAGAGAGGAATAGGTATGTGATCTGTTTTCCTAAAAGAACACAAAGAGGTTTATTATATGAAATTTAAAAGGTAAATACAGACAATAATTAAGTCACAGGAAGCCAGAATTCTCTTAACGACAATTGAAAATCTTTCCTTTTCTTGACCACGCATCTCACTATGGGAACACAGCACATTTTAACAGCTCACTCATTAAAGACGGCTGTTCAATGCATAGAGTAGGTTATGCAAGTCAGGACAGATGTGAAGCACTGTGCAGCTTTGAGAAGTAATACTTTGGAGTTACGCTTTCATCATGTGATTTCTTCGTGAAGAAAACCTAAAAACATGTTGCACTGAAATAAATGTTTGGCTTTTGTTCTATCTGAAGAAATTATAATAGAATCCCGATTAAGTCAAACTTTAGATGAAACTCTCCCAGGAATCTTGGAAATAAAGCCTCAAAATTACAGGGCGAAAAGTTTCTAAATCATAGGAACTAGCCAGAACTTGTTACGTTCCTGACTGATAAACACAAAGTTCAGATGATCTTTCATGGAAAAAGTATAGTAAATTTCCCTTCTGGGGGTTATATTTACCCAACCCTTTCAGGTTGCATTATCACCCACTGTAATGTATTTAATTTCCATTCATGAGTCACTGTGACACTATGCAGCTTTTCAGCTATGCAAACAATATAAAAACTGAGTTCCTAGTCACAAATAAGGAAGGAATTTTGAACATAATGGGTTTTTATCAATGAAATTTATCGACACATAACTATATTGATGTCAGTCATACTTCCACTGAAGTTAAAATGAGTAAGAGCAGGCCAATATCTGACAATCATTTCACTAATGCACTGCATGATCTCTGAAAACCAAAACCTAAAAGGCATAGAACACAAGTGATTCTACCCATTAGTGGCAACTACAGATCTGCAGCATCTTTAAAAATTGGCCATGATACAACTTCCATCATCAAATGTGTATACTAATACATTAAAATACATTTTAAAGGTGACCAGAGTGTATACAGTGTATGGAATGTAATACATGCCTTATTAAAATGTTTCTCCATTATTTAAAGTTAGAAATAAAACAGTCATGTTGTGCTCATTTATGTTACAGACTCAGTATTATTATAAACAATAAATATTTTATTAAAGTTGGAGCAACAAAGAAGCATAACACATTAAACTGAGAATTGAACTGAGGCACATTTATGTAGTATGACTTTGTAATGTGGGTTTGGGAGTGGCAAACTCCCATTGTTGACTTCCTACCCCATTAGGTAGACAGCAAAGTCTTTTCAAAAGAAGTAGCTCAGATACGTAGTCATGGGGTGTGAGATTTGTTGAGACAATCAAAGCTATCAAATAGTAGATTTGGTCTAGACTCGGAGCCTGATCTCCAGTACAGTCTGACATGTGGTGTCACCCGTGTTCCTGTAAGAGATCCCAGACTTTTCACTAGACTCTCAAGGGTCAGTAGGCACATGCATCACGTGGCTCCTTCCACGCTTGGACTCAGCACAGCAATTCTTGCTGAATGATTCTTGGGAAAAACAGCTGCTTGATTTCCGCAAAACTTAACCAAGTAACGCTGGCTTCACAGAGCAGTCAGAGCTGTAGGGGGATGGAATTTGGTTGGTAACGGTTTGTCTTTGTCACTAATGAACTCACAAACCATGAAAATGCACTGTTTTGCCAAAAAGAAAATTTTAAGAATGAAAAATGAAAATTATGCTCAAGCGCTGTGGTCGTAGGAGCACCTATGCTGATTTTTTGCACTGGGAGAACTCACTCAAGATTCTTTCCTACTGCCCAGATGGGTCTTTGCATGCAGCATGCTCTGCTCCTCCTGCAGTTGCAAGTCAATGAGATATTTGTTACTTCCTCACCTGAACTGCTGAGAGCCCGATTATGCATTTCTAATGTTTGCTCTTTTATTTCAGGACTTGGCAGCATTTCAGAAAGATATGCTGTTTCTTGATGGTCAAAATTATTTGTGCCGTCAAT
Source organism: Steatornis caripensis (assembly GCA_013398225.1). Classification (NCBI taxonomy): domain Eukaryota; kingdom Metazoa; phylum Chordata; class Aves; order Caprimulgiformes; family Steatornithidae; genus Steatornis; species Steatornis caripensis. The sequence continues at coordinate 71,555 of VZSC01001421.1, forward strand.
CTGTATAGACAGCTAGAAACAACAAGCAGTGAGGCAGTAATTTCTTGAAAATGAAATGGTGAGTTTGGAAGTCCCAATTCAATCCTGCCTCCACACATACCATAACATAAATTATCCTTTATATTCTCTTGCATGGTATATAAAACAATGCAGTCTGTACATTGACAGAATGCCGTTAATTATATACTCTCTGAGGTGTTAAAAGAAATCAGTGTGTAAAGCTGTGCTAACTAAAAATCACTGACCAAGTCCATTAGCAGCTTATTATCTGACTATTCCAGACAAACAGTAGGTCAGGAATAAATACATAATAAATAATAGGCTGTTATTTGCTGTTTTGACACCAGATGTCATTTCTGAGAGGCGTTCGCCTTGCGCCATGCTCAGCATTAGACGAAAGGGAGGAGGCGTAGGGCTTGCCCTCTGCTCTGCCTTCGAGTGCTGAGCCCTCCAAGGAGCTGAGAGGCTGCTTCAGGCTGTGGGAATGTCTGGGCTGGCAGTGATGGCGCAGGGTTCCTGAGATAATAGCTCATGGGCTGTGACGTTTTAGGTATAGGCGTTTGTGTGATTCACTCTCGGGTATTGCCATACGCTCAGTGAAAACTCACCAGTGACTGAAAAAGTAGCAGACATAAGGATGGAGATGAGAACTTTGCAAAATCCTATGTGTTACATGGCTCATGGACCATCTGCAAAAGCCTTTCAAGGAAGCACTTGGGCTGCCTGGAGCCCAAGTAGTCACCCATCTTCTGAGGCAGGTTGGGCAGGAACAAAACTCCGCCAAGGCTGGATGGTTGTTGACATCCACCCTGGAAGCCCCTTGGGCTGTTTTTGTGCAAACTGGCCTGGCTGCAGCACAAGCACCCCAGGGGCCTAAACCTCACCAGAATTAGACAAACATCCATGATTTGGTCCAGGAAGTAGCACAAGACATGACGCTCAAGGTGATCTCAGACCTCCCTTGTTCTGCGTGGTTGTTTGGAAGCCCAGCCTGAGCTGTTTCACAAACACTCCTGCGTATTGACACCCCTATGTCCCAGGCCCCACTGCTTCACGTGCAGCAACCCATAGGGCCCATCACCTGCCCAGACCTTCCTGTTCCTCGCTTCATTGACCATGGCAATGGTCCCTTGGGGAACCAGCTTCCCCCATCCTGCCCTGGGGCACCACCCTGTCTCACCCTGGCTGAGATCCCAGCAGGAGAAAAAGAGGCGAGCAGCGGTCTCAGGAAACCATTCCTCACCAGGGCACACTTCAAGCAGGTGCTGCAGAGAGGGAGCTGTGGAGGGATGGAAGTGCATGGAAAAAAAAGTAAATTATTTTCTTCCCTCTTCACTGCCTCAGTAAAATTGCCTGGTCTAACGTTTCATCCCTCAGGCTTTTTGTCACTCCTTTTCTGAAGTTCTTACTCTTCCCGCCCGCTAAACACCTATCTATCTGCCGACACATTGCAGGCTGATGGCACATCTTTTTGTAGTTGCTCATACTGAGGAAAAATACTCATTTTGTTGAAAGATGCTTCATTGAAAGATGTTTAAGTGAGTTTTGCGAAAGGAAAGCCTCTTCTGAACAATGCTGCTGGAAAGGATTGCATTTGTTACAGAAGATACAAGGGCAGATAAGCAGGCCCAGCATGATTTTTGCAGCATTGCTACTGTATTAAAATATGATGAAAAAGCCCCTCAACAGGCACCATGAAAGCCACTGGACAACCTGTTTTAAATAGCAAAATCTGTCTTTGCTTTAAACATTCACTCAGTGCTTCGTTGATCACTCCGTCTTCAGGCAGGCTGGTGAAATCGTCAGTGCCCTGAACTCCTGGGCCCAGGTGCATGAGTCCTGGAAATATCCTGGTTTCTCCGGGAAGGAAGGGCAGTGGGGACCCCAGGGTGGAGCTGCGCCACCATCCAGCTGCTGCCCCATCATCACAGCAGGGGACAGGCACCACAGTGCACCACAACCTGCTCCACCAAGTACACAGCTTTCACAAATCCAGCCACAAAATGAAAGGATGACTCTGGAGCTTGGCGTTCTTAACTTTCATCTCTGCTGTGCTCGTCCTCTGCCAAAACATGTGTACAAGTGTGTCCACCTGTGGCAGACACCGCTGCCCTAGCAAAGACCTCACAAAGACTGGGGCTTTCCAAAAGACCTGATAAAGATGGCTGTTGAAATCAGATTACCTTGCCTTTCTCACCCTTACGGTGGCTGTTGCCAGGCTCACAGTCCCTGGAAGATGGGGCCTCCAGCCCATCAGACCCAATGAGGGTATAAAGGGACCCACCCCCGGAGAGCCATTTTGAGTTGGTCCTCCTCGGAGCAGTGGGTCTGCCGTCGGGGTCTCTCCTCTTGGGTCGGGACACCACCCAAGGTAACTTCCCTTGGACTGAGAGCCCTCATCCTATTGGTGAGTGATTGCGCATTTTGGGTAATTCTAAAAGATTCTTTGTGAAAACTTAGGAATTCTTAAGTTGGCTGTGAAGTAGTATTCCCACCTGGCATCCAAACCTGTGGTTTACTATTGTTTGTCAGACTGCAAGGTTATTTTGGTTAGAATAAATCTCATTTTGAATCCCTGCCCTGCCCTCTGTGACATTAATTGGCATAGTCAGCAGGATTTTGATAGAGGAATTACTATGGAGACACAGCTGTACCCCTTCTCTCCCAGTCATACAATCGGTGAAGGAGAAGCGCTCTGACAGCGATGCGGTCATGGAAATCTGGAACAAAGTCATGGAAGCTTTGGGGATGACAGCAGTAAAGGCAGTATGTGTGCCATTCTAGGTGCCTGTGTAATTCAGGCACAAGATCATTATAATTATTCCGGAATGTTAGAATTAGAAGTAGATCGTTTGAAGAGAGAACTGAAAATAGAAAGTGGACGCATCTGTTGGAACAAAGAATTGCAATCATGCTGGCACAAGCAAAAAAGCCCCCCATTGTGGTCCAAATTCAAAAGTTAGTCATGGGTGCAGACCCCAAGGATTGAGATGGGGACATCTGGGGAGACCCTGAGGAAAATAATTCTAAGGAAACGGAGGAATTGGAGGAGAAAGAAGTGTGACCCCTTACTAAAACTGAGGCACACGGGACTCTGTGGTGGGAACCCCTGCACCACCGTCTATGCGACCGCCTGGTCAGGACCCAAGCTCAGTGAATTGCAAACTTTAGTTTGCGCGCAAGCTGCGTGAAATTGAAACTGAGTGTTTGCAGTGAGTCAGGGGGGTGAGTGGTGAGAAATCAGGGCGCTTCTGGGGCCCTGGAGTGTTTCTGAGTGACGGGCTGGCAGGTGACCGTGTGGCTCATTGGGCTGGGGGTGCAGACCCCAAGGACAAGGGGAGCCTGTTGCTATCTGGGTCGTTGGGCTGTCGGAGTGGATGGAAGGAGTGCCCAAGGCTGCGTGTGTGTGGGACAGTACGGCACAGTGTGTCAACTGCCGTGCCCGTGGGCCCCGGGTGCCTCAGACCACTCATCAGAGGGCTACTGGATGCTCTAAAAACCCATGTTCAGCCTCTCGGAGAAAAGATTCAGAGGGCCATAGACCGCGATCGGCAAAACCCTCAGAGTCCGCCCAGCACATGCTGATGTGGGCAGAGACATTACACAGCACCATCACTCACAGGCGCGAGGTGGGAGCAGCTGAGGGGAAAAACGCAAAAAAAAAACCCAAACCCAAAACCAAAAAAACTCAAAACCTCAAAGACTCAAACCCTCACAGAACCGGAGATTCTGGCAAGGCTCACAAACCTCACCTCGACTGGCTCCCAGCCGGGGGTCTGAGACCTCCTGAGAGAGAGTGGATTGAGCCCGCAGTCCAGGAAGAAACGACTGATGGCAAAAGGCACTGGGGGTGCCCTGGGCGGTCCGGTCCTGCAGTGGCTGCTGGCCACCAGCAGTGCCCAGGAACTGGTGGGGTTGCTGGAGGGGAGAAGAAGGGGCCCCAGGGATAAACACAGGCAACCGCCCCTCTGCCCCATTTTGCAGTCAACCCCTTTCATGCCCCTGCAAGAAGAACCAAAAGGGTTAAAAAATTAGAAGTTGCAATTCGGAGTTCAGGCCACCCACCTGCAGCCAATGCTCCACTGACAAGGAGCCTTACATGCCTATCCCCATGGGTCCAAAGGGAGTAAGTTTAGAGTTCTTAATACATACAGAGGCCCAAATTAGTGTTTTAAATAAGTGACAAGCTGATGAGCTAGGAATTAAACCGTCAAGAAAGACATAAACATAATAGGGGTAACAGGTACAGCAGGAAAATGTCCCATAGCTCAAACTCAGTTTTGGCTGCCTGGGGAAAAGCAGATGACAGCCGTTGAGGTGGCCCTAAGCCCTTGTAAGGGAAATATATTGAGATTTGATGCATTAGCAGGCAAGAGGTGGTATCTGCCCCATGGCAGCACATGGAGTTTCAGAAGCCGTGAGGTAGAAGTGGCTCCAACTAGGACCCTGCAGTTTGCTCCTGCACTACCCCAATCTAAAGTAACCTGTGTTTCCCGATACCCTCTACAAATGGCAGCTAAATGGAGCATTACAGAAGTGATTGATGACCTGGAGAAGAGACACATAATAAACTGCACCCATTCCCCTTATAATTCTCCAGTCTGGCCAGTCTGTAAGCCAGATCAGCGGTGGCACTTAACAATTGATCATAAAAAACTGAATAGTAATACCCCATTGAATTTACATAGTTATAATATGGCTGGCATCCCACACAGCAAATGGATTATACACTGGCATAAAGAGGTTTTAAAGTAGTTTATTTATTTAATTGGCAAAAAGAATGAAGAGACAGATTACAATTTATGTAATTCGCAGCCTATGCCATTGATTTCTGGGTGTCTCACGCAAGATTCTCCCTGTACCAATCAAAATGGGAGCATGGCTAGCCTGGTCACACTAGCTTGAACTGCAGAATGTCATGATTTTAGCCCCAGAAGTCAGATTTTAAACAACTTTTGTATTAGCTAAAACACCACCTACCACATCTGCCAGAGGAGCTGAGAGATAAGCTGCCCCTCAGTTCCCCATGTGGGTTCCCCAGGAGTTGCATCCCCTGTTGAACTCCTGCTTTCCATACCGTGCATGTGGTCAGAAAACAGCTGGAGGCCTCAGAAGCATTGTGTGCTGCCAAAATCTGCCATAAACACAGCTGCTTATCCGGCTCACTGGTGTGGGACACCATGCCACCTCTGGGCACCTCACAGGACTTAGCTGGGACCAGGCGCATCGATAGCGCCCCTCACCAGAGCTAGGTCTGTTGCTAGAACCTAACCTGCCTGCTGATCTTTACAAATCATTCCTGTCTCTTGGTGTTAGAAGTCTTCTGAGCCTTGACGGGAAAAACAAGTCATCCTGTGAGCAGTGGGATTAATTGGTCTTTTCCCACGTTTGAAGCGTTCATTACAAGGTTCTTTCTCTCTTCATTCAGTTATCTAATATGGGCTGAATTCAGACTGTAGTTTCTCCCTCAGTACAGGCCCTAATGAGGTCTGCATTCTTTCCTACTGCTATGAAACCCATAGGAAATAAAGACTTTTGCAACTCCTACCTACAGCTGGCTCCTAAATGTCCATATGAATGCAGGGTTTTATGCAGATATTGTACTTGACTCATGTTATCAACACTAGGTTAAAAAGACACTCAGGGTATATTCCACAGGAGGGAGTATGTCTTAATCATGTTAATTTAATCAAATCTGCCATACTTGTAATCTTACTCAGCAAATCTGAGCCCATCAGTCATGCTGATTGTGCCTGGGTCATGAGATAGTTAATAAAGGGTCAAAACCACTGTGCAGCGGCTGTGATATAGAGCTGTGAGAAAAAAGTGAGAGAATTAACCCTGCAGACACCAAGGTCAGTGAAGAAAGAGGGGGCTGAGATAGTTCAGGTGTTGAGGCAGAGTTCCCCTGAAGGCCATGGTGAAGCATGTCGTCCCTCTGCAGCCCATGGAGGACCATGCTGGAGCAGATATCCACACTGCAGCCTGTTCAGGACCTCATGCCGGAGCAGAGAAACACCTTGAAGACTGGCAGAGATGAAGAGTGATGGACTGACCTCAACGCCATTCCCATGCGCCTGCGCTGTTAGAGGGGGAGGAAGGGGAGGAGGAGGTAGAAGCATGAGGAGAGAAGCTGTGACTGAGAAGAAGCGGGGCAAGGGGGAAAGTGTTTTTAGTTTTTTTTCTGTATCTCAATTTTAAAATGACAATTAAGTTAGTCTCCATAAAGCAAGCCCAACTTCGCTGTCAGGGTAATTGGTAATTGGTCTCTCCACACTCTTGTAGATGGAGCAGACTTGGCTCCTGGCTCCAGCATCCAGCCTGGCCTGGGACATCCCAGGACCAACCTGGAGGATCAGAACGGCCCAGCAACTCGCATACGCTTCAAGGACAAAGTTGAGAGATGCCTCAAAGCCAGCAGCATGCAGCAGCAGCAGCAAGTTCTCAAGATTCAGCTGGGTGCTCCCACTGCACTTCAAGAGGTGCCTGAAGGCCATCAGTGTGGGCCCAAAAAACTGTGACTGTCCCCATGCCTGTCCCTGCCCCAACCCAAAGCTGTCCTGGAGCAGTGTCTCTGGGCAGGGCCAGGGTCAAGCCTTCCCTGAAGTGGGACTGTGGCACTCCCTACTTGAGCTGGGACAGTGGCCCCATGTGCATACGGCACAAGGACTTCTGAAAGCATGTTTGCTTTCTGGAATAAACAAGGAAATACTCGGCGGCACGAATGTCATTAATGCTAATAGGAGGGGAAAAAATACTTAAACACTCATTTCTGAAACTTCGGTATACTTTCTGGGTCCCTATGTGTCATGCAGTCCTTGCATGCCTGAAGAAGCAGCTGCAAGGGCTGGGCATTAACCACAGCACAGAAGGCTGTTTAACTGGCACTTTGGAGGGAAAGAGGTAGCAGTGCCCTATGAAGACTGTACCAGAATGTTTCTCATCGGTCTTACCTCATTTCACATGGAAGAATACAACGGAAATCTGCTGGAGGATTGACGGGAACACAAGCAAACTTCTCAGGAGGGAGCTGTAAAATAGCACACAAAGTGTCCTAACTAGTCAGAGAAATGGTGTTGCGCAGGCATTATTTTCCTATTTACAAAATTGGGTATCAGTGTAGGAACCCACTGCATGGAATAATTTCATATCTCCTTTTGCTCTAAGGGGTTTTCTAGATAAACAGAATGGCTCCTTGCTGAAGGCGACGTCGGAGTTTATGTTGCCACATGCAAAGAAAACGTGAGGACCCTGAGGCAACCTTCTATTACTGACTGCAAGCAGGGAAGGGGAAGCATGGTTTGAAATGTGCCACTGGGGTAACAGGAAAACAATCTGGAGCAGGCATGAGAGGCAGCGGTGCTTGGTAGGAAGGGAAATGAGCTCAGCGCACAGAAAACATGCACTTTCTCAGAGTGGTTCAGCTTCTCACATTACAGTAATACGTAAGTTTCTAACCTAGCCTAAATTGCCTTTTCTAGGCAGAAGCCAGAGCAAGGACATGGTTTCAGAAAGCAAAATGCAACTACAGAAGCTGGCTGAGGATTCCCACCTCCAGTCCCCAAACACAGGGACATCACTTCCAGCAATACCAGGAAGCCGCACTGCGTTTTTCCCAATGCTCAGTTCTCCTTGATGTACTCAACAAGCAGCTTGAGTCTAAAGGAGGCTCACTTATTTATATGAAAGAGACTTTGTTCGTTGCTGACTTGCAGTGGGCCATGTGACACAGGCCTGGAGCAAATCAGTAAATTCAGAAGCCAGACTAATGTATAAAGAGAGAAATTTCTCTTGAGAAGGCAAGGGTGGGGCAGAGGACATGGTAATTACATGTTCTTCATGAGTGCTGCTTTTCTTCCTTTGCCCAAAGCAGCTTTGGAGAAAGCATTCCTATTTGTGTATCTCTCATTCGTACCGCCTTTCCCCACCACAAGAAATACTCAGATTAAGTTTGTCATTCTTTCAAAGTAATTCAACAGCAGTGGGGGGATAACAGAATCCATGGCTGGCTGATGATGATCTGGGACCCTCTCCTGGAAGCCCTGAGTGTGGACCGCAGCACCAGCAGTTGCCAGAGGCCAAAGCTCAATGAAGAGTGGCCTTGCTGAGTTGCACGTTCCTAGGGGAGGATGCTGTTCTCTTTCTCCTTCCCCTTTAAGCTCTTCAGCTTTACTACCTATGAGAAGATCTGGAGAGTAGGATTTGGATTTGGAAATTGAGTGCAGGATCCATACTTTGCTGAAGGCCTATGCAGAATGAGGTGTAGGGACAGGTAGAGAGAAGGACAACAGTAATGGATGGTGGTTTTCTGTTGACTAAAAAGCAAGAGAACTTGCTAGAGGTTTTAGCTGTCATCTTGGCAATGAGCTAGGGTGTCCTTGCTCCTCACGGGCCTGAAGCTGTTAGAATCACAGAGCCCCGAGTCATCATTTGGCACCACCTGCTTTGCCTCAGGTAACAATGCAATAGAGTGGCTAAACACTGTAACCGTGTGAGTGCCACCACCACCACCCCTCACCCCCGCCACCGCTCAGCCAGGACCTGCTGGTTTAGAAACACTGAGTCAGCTGTAAGACCTCAGTAGACCATGGCCCATGCAAGTGAGGGAGGTGGAAGACTGCCAGAGGAAAAGCTATGATGCTTCATGATAACAAAGCAAACAGGCCAGATGTATGTTGCACAATGCTGAAGGAAAATGGAACAGAAACCCACCTCCTCAGTAACAAGCATCAGACTCAAAGGCCCTCAGTGTTTGGATGTGATTTTCCCACAGACGTGTTTTTACAACTGTGGTTAATGTGTGACTAATCCTTACTCTGGAGTAACCACACAACCACTCCTTAGAACTATGCAAGCGCACATAGCTGCGCTTCAGCAGTAGGGGTTTTGTTTGAAGGTAGAAATGGTAACATCCGAAAAGAATACTTAAAACCAACAACACTTTTGAACAGGGCACTAATAATTTATGCCATGCCCAAGAAACTTGCAGCTAGGCTCCAGCTTGCATATATAACAAAAAACACATACCACCTCCCAAGAACAATAAACGGTTCAAAGGCTTCTGTTTTCAGGTGGCTGCTGTCAAACATTAACGGCAGTATTTGAGCAGGAAGAGCAGACATGATCAACATTTTCAAGAGCATATGCAAACTGTCTTTTTCTCCGATAGTACATTAATAGCAATAATATTAAAAAAGCCACATTTTCAGTCTGCACAAAAGGCAGGTAATGTAGTTCCAAAAGGACCATATTTTCCCCTGTGCCACTCTTGAGAATGATGAAACTCCAAGAAGACCTTCTTCACCCATTGCTCTGGGTCATGAAGACTGAACACTCAACTGCTATTTTAAGTTATTCATAAAGTCAACTTCAGGCCTGGATGAGAATGGGGCTGATGAGAAAGGACTGATCCCTCCATCAGCAGGGCTGCGTGCTGCGTGTAGCTGCATGTACAGTCCTACTCACTTCATGTGACAGTCCCTGAAGGGCTGGCCAAAACCCGGTGTCCACGCAGAGCTGGGCTGTGAAGGCCTCTGACCATAAAGCATGGATGATTAAGATGCTTTCTGATTGCCAGTAAAGGTAGCTTTTCAGATATCATCCAGATATGGATGGATACTCACTCACTCAATTGTGATACATGCAAACTTTCTCTTTTTATGCAGTCTGCTTTATTTTCATGACTTCTAATCTGTGGATTATTTTTTTTTTAAGACAGCAGTGTTCTTCTATGGCCTTTTGAAATTATTTCAGCTTCATTCCAGTTGGCTTGATTTTGTTCTGCACATAGAATATCTGAAGTTTTAACACTTTTAAGCTTTCCTCAGTTAAGGCTTTGAATGAAGAAGTCTGGGTGTATCTGTTCAAATAACAAAAAAACTTACATGATGCCTTTAGGTCACATATTGGCTGGTCTCCTGCGTTGGGGAATGGTATCCAGCACACCACCTAAGCAGGGCAGCAGCAGGTTTATGAACTGCATGTGCTCATGCTTAGAGAGCCACAGCAGCCCACAGCACGCCCCAGACGAGCAGCCCCTTGTCTCAGCACCTACTAATGCCAAATTTGATGAGAGTCAGGAGCCACTGCCTTGCAGAAAATGAAGAGATCACTGGAATCATAGCGTGCTCAGAAGCTGCATTTCTCAGCTACTGCTGAGTTTCTGCTGGCACTCAAACCCTCTTCTTTCTGAAAGAAATGCAATCTGTTTTACCACCCCAGGAAAACAGCTAGCCAGTCACCTAAGACACGAGTTCCCAAGCTTTGTTTAGAGGGAGAAATGCACTGGTGGCATCAGCAGAAGTTTCTTCCATGCTTCCATTGTTCTTTGCTCTATGCCATTTTAAAGTAGGATTTTCTACTTCTAAAAGCACTTCAAATTTTCTGACTTTTTTAAATTTAGTGATTGCCCTTACTGAGTTCCTATTTTGATTTCTAGCTAGCACATGTATGTACGTCCATGTGCATGCATACACATAAGCACATGTACTTATATACATGTGTGTTTGCACACACAAAGCAGAGTACATTGGTCCCAATTATGTTTTGTTATCATCTCAAAGTATGGCCCAGAAGGCTGCCCATCTGCTTTTCCCATGCTAAAGCATACTACAGGAAGGAGTAGTAAACTGGAGTAAATAAAATATGTGATAAATAACAGCAGACCATTGACGCTATGGTAAGATGAGACTGACTGTGTGTAGAACAGAGCAGACTAGAAGGACAATTCATAAACCCAGCAGTGTTGATACCTGAAGAAGCATATTGCTCCAGCTGGCTCCGTGTTGCATCATACTCTCTCTGTCCCCATACTTTCCTCTTGTGTTTGCTGCTTTTGTGCTAGTGGGGCTAAATCCTGCTAGGATCCCAGCCTGGTTGGTCTGTATTATGCTATAAGCAATAGTAAGCATAGAAATGTGATGGGTTAAAGTGTGAATCACGATTTTTTTTCAGGCAGTGTTTGCAGAGAGGTGTAATTTGGGAAGTCTGAGGACAGTTTGAGGAAACAGGCTGAAGAAGACCTGTTTCACATTTCGTCCTAACAGAAGTGATGCTGACTTGCCTAATTAGTCTAGTCTCTTAAAAGCGGTGGCTTTCCAGAAACCTCCACCTGGAAACGTGGCTCAGCTGATCTTGTTTGTATTAGACAAAGAACTTTCTTCTCAGCTCATAGTGAAGTGGCCTGAAAAACTCCAATCTTGATCTGGAGACTGTTAGGGGGAGAAAGAGGATAAAAGAGGGAGGGTTTTTAACCGGTCTCTGTATTCCTTGCATAGACTATTGGCTGAAAGACATCCTGCTAGCTCAGGTACATTTCACATCATAATCTTCCTGAACATCAAACTTTGTGTTCAATCCATTTTGATCTTTTGCCCCCACCATTAATGGTTTTTAATTATGTCGATGTTTATACGTGCCAGTTTCTTCTTTTTTTCTTGCTCCCTTATTATTCTTCAGCCTAAATTGGTCACCTCCATCTTTTGTACTGTCCTGTACCACCACAAGCATGCAGACAGCAACTCTAGTACCTGTCGGTCTGTGTTTTCCTGAGCTGGACAAAGCAAACACTGTTAGTTTACTGTGGGAAGAGACTCTCTACTCCCACATCATTTTAATGTTTTTCCTCCGTTCCTTCCCAGCGTGAATTAATCCTAGAGCGTGTAGGTGATGGTAAGCGAAGGGCTCACTAGTTCTTGTATAACAATACCCATGATGCTGAAAATTTGCTCTATTTGCCATTAATCCCTTTGCTACTACATCCTGTATTTATTTATTTTATCCTTTCTTACACTGCATCACAAAGATAATTACTCTAAGATTGACTAATTCACCTACGCCTTTCTTTCCCTCTCTTATTCCCAGGTCGGAGCAGAAATTCCTGTTGTTACCCTTTCCAACGCCTGACCTTGTCCTGTTGAAGGTGATCCTAATTATTACTTGTCAGAACATTAAAATATTCTACTTTTGATATTCCAGACTGTTGAGGCTGCCCAAATTCCCAACAGCAAATGTAATTCAATGTATTTCCTTCCATTTCAGCCTAGTATTTAGAAAGATGTCCCCAAAATGAGGTCTTGTCTTCGTACTAACTCCCTGCCTTGCAGACCCTGCTGCAGGCTCCTCCTTAGCTCATTCCTCACCACTTTACAGTTCTTCCATTAATCCCCACCTTCCTCATTTTGATTAATCATTTTCTGTGTGGCACTGATAAATTGCTTTACTGAAGTTCAATTAGATTAGATTGCCTTTGACTGAAAAAACTGCTATCGAAAAGCAAGAGATCTGATTAGTCTGGCACAATCTACTTCTGGTGAATCCATTTTATATTTTATCTGATCTCATGTATCAGCGTCCTATCTTTTCATTTTTCTATCCACCAGATCCTTTTGTAAGGTCCTGCATACTGCCGAGGACATACCTTGTCTCCCCTCTTTCCTTAGTGCAGACACTGCACCTCATTTTCTGCACTAAAATTGCTGTCCTCTAATTCAACAAGCTTATTAAAAATGCTGTCCGTCAGGCTTCCAGTTTCAGGAGCTAAACACCACCCCGGAATGCCAAGTAACCATTTGGGTTTGAGCCTCTAGCTTCTCTGCTGTGTATTTAAAGGGGTTTTTCTTAGCTTTTCTGCTACCTCAAATGGAGGAAGTTTCACCCTGTACCTTTATTCCACTACTCATTTTCATCAATATACATACTAGTCCTGGTGAAGACTCAGATAAGGCATTTATGAACTGTCCAAAATAGTTTTCCTCTTCGTACTGCTGTAGAGTGACACTTTTTTTTCCCCTGTTCTCTATTTCAATTACAAGATTATACAGCCTTTTAGATTTGCTTTAGCTTCCTTTATAAGGTCTAACACAACCTGACAAAGTGAGAATGGTGAAAACTCCTTCTCCTCTCATAGTTTGCCTTCCGTGACATTTGGTGCACTTACACCCTCCAACTCGTTTTCCCAGAACATAGAAGGGGTCCGATTTTCTACCAGTCACATTCTTTGCATCATCTCACTTATGAACAAGAGCAAATGTGATAATTGCTCCAGCATGGATGAAGGAGGAGGTCAGGAAGCACAGCGAACAGAAACATGACTCAGGAAAACCCAGGCTACCTTGTGCCAGAATACAGAGGCAGACTATCTCTTCTATAGTTTATTCTCTCTTAGTACAACAAAGTTTCTCTCAAGCACGTGCTGAGGATCAGACACCCTGTTTCACTTGTAAGGGTTTTCACAGAGAGCTTTCCCTCTTTCCTCAGCAATTCATTTCTTCCCCTCTCGGCCACGTGAACTTTCCACATCGTTGACTAGAGAAGTGGAAGCAAAAGCCTTGGGAACTTGGGAAAGGAAGAGAGTTCATAGCAGGTAAGACAGTGCTATACGAAACAGTCTATTCTGATCTTACACAAGTCTTTTATCCAGTTAAAGGGAGTGACAAAGTTGGCATGCAGTTAGAAAGCACTTTCCAGCTTTGTTTAGCTATGGAAGCAAAGCCTTCTAAAGTCAGTCTTTCAATCCTTTTCCTGATCTCAAAACCTTCTGATTACCAAGATTCCTCCTAACATTTTCTGATGGGAAACACACATCCCACACACGGCTACCATGTAAGCAAGAAGAGATTATGAACTAAAAATACGGTGGCTAGTTTAAAGAACAAAAAAGAGTAAGTTTCTTACAGCTCAAAGCCTTGTAAAAGAAAATAACTGTATAAGCTGCAATAAGACCCACCCAGACAGGCAGCAACTTTTGACTTCCCTCTTTGGTGAAGGACATTTTCCTCTACTTCTGCTTCACTCCGTCTCCTCCCCCACAAGCCCCATAGTAACTGATGCCGTACATCAGAATTCTTAGGACTGCTCTGTTCTCCGTCCTTGGAGGTACAATCTCCAAACTTGTCTGGGGAAACACATTTTAATAGAAAGAGTTGGAGATGCCCTTCCTGCAGCCCTCCCTGCTCTCAAATTCCTGAAGGCAGAAGACAGGTAGCTAGAGGGAGCCCCGTGGAAGACTGACAACTTTTTTTTCATCTTTCGGGGGATGGTGACATACTGCACAAGCAAGGAGAGCTCCCACAATCAGAACCAGCATGAAATGCTGCAGGGCTCTAACGAAGAGATTTCATTGAAGTCAGACCGTCTGTATCCTACACCACTGCCTCGGGGTAGAGCAGCTCACTGCAGCCCAGACATCCAGGGCAGGGTAAGAGGGAAGCAGGCCACGCTCATGCCCTTCAAATTCTGAGCTAGATCTCCATACGTTTAGCACCAAAATTCACATTTCATACTTGGAATCCAACTTCCTTAAAGACCTGTGCAGTCTTAAAAAACACATCTACTTTGTGAAGTATCACATGCAGCAGCGTTCATGGATCAGACACATTCTTGCCAAAACGCCATTTATTGCAGTATACCTTTACATGGCATACAGATATCCAAGTGTTGTGTCTTCTGTTAGAACTTGTATTTCATTTGTACCACTTAAATAACACAGAATGTCATGTTTGTTTCACAAACTGTCAGTTTAGACTACCAAAATATACAGTTTTTTTTCTCCTTTCCCCCTAGCAAGGTTGTGAGGTACAACTGAAGTTTACCACTTTATCTTCCTGTGCTTTACAAGAACTTTTTCATAGATAAACCTATCAAACAACATTTCTACATTCCTATACAAAGCAAAGAATTACAGCTGAAATTAACACCATCTGGTCATTGCATTAACCTATAAAAATTCATTCAGTTAAAAAAAAGATGTAATGGACTTCGCAGCTTTACTTAAAAACAGCCAGCTACACATATGCACAAGTTTTCCTTATGCATAAAGAATTTGGAATGAAGTAGTGGTTTGTTTTTTTTTTTTTTCTTGGGTTTGCAGAGAAGGCACCAATTTTAGCTGCGTAACAGCTCAGGAGTGTTTCTACTTCATTTAAATTACATAGGTTTTTAAGTTTTACTGTTAATGTGCAACATTTGTACCAACTGTTGCAATATTCTCCAATATTCTCCAATCATTCCCTCTGGCTCAACAGTACAAATATTTACATCAGTTGTAAACACTCCACCCACCCCATACCTTCTGCACTAGGTGATGAGGAACTGAACTTGCAAGAAGCTAACCAAAGGCAGAGCAGAAGTAAGGCTTGTGCAGAACACCACACTTTGCTTCTCACTCGGTTTGAGATACTCTGGAGAACTCCAGACCCTCAGTGAGGCCTCAGTGCCTCACATCTGACAGCACACTGACCACCAACAGCTTCAGGCATCCGGACTTTCCTCAGGAGGTGCTTTTCAGCCCTTACTATTCTGACATCCCTGGAGTTGCTTCTCTCTGAAGCGCGGGAACAGCTTCTGAAGAGCCATTCCGGAGTCACGAGAGTCAAGCATGCCAACTGTTGTATATTTAAGGCCACCTACACTTAGACTTCATCAGGCTTGTTTCAGATGCTATGCTTCTCTACTCCTTAGCTGCGAAGTCATGATATGCTGCTTTCTACCTTCCACCCCTGTGTGCCAAGGTATTCTGTGGCATAGACAGCAGACCACGTTCCAAGACAACCACTGTAAACAGTGCACAGAGAGGTAGGTGCTACAACACGCCATCAGTCACCTGGTGACTACACAGTAGCACAGGATAAAAGAGTATTTGCAGCATGACAGCCCAGCCTACATTCGGCACCTAAGAAGAGGGAATGTCTGAGATGAGACTGCTTAGAAAAATCTATTTCTTACCTAAAGTCTAGAAGGAGCAAGAGGGTAGTGGGACAGTCCAATGCTGTTGGTAAAACGAACTGCCCACTTAGTTTGGGGGTCTTTGGGGTTTGCTTTGTATTAGCATATGCACCAGCTGCGTAGGAGCTGGTTCTGAGTATGAGTTAGTGTTTCCAAAATAACAAGTTATTTTAAACCACATGACAGTCATTTCCTTACCCTGGCCCTCACACCTCATTTCACTAGAAATCATGTTCAGCTTGATGTTTCATAGGCATTAAGTGCTCCAAATACGGCAGTCAGAAAGAGCTAGAGGACTGCAGCATCCCAAACGTCTGCCCAGTGCAGCCATTTGTTGCACTTAAAACACATCTATGAGTTAAACAGAAAGGATTCCTGCTATACAGAATTCGAGCACTGATAATTGTTTATTCTTGCTAGCCCTTTCCCTAAAAATATCAAGAGGTTTACACATACAGTGCTCCCTTATCTTCTCCCCACCGCCTGCCCCAGCAGTCTTCAGATAAACCAAAGTGAGTTTAGGAACTTGCAGTCCCACTTCTGTTTAAAAAAAAAAATAAAATTAAAAAAAAGTTGTGCAAGAAAGCGGGGAATGTTCAATGAATCCAGATCTACTTTGTAGTTATAAAATTTCCAATGGCAAAGTGGTAAGGGCAAATAACCCAATGATCATATGGCTTAAGTTTAATGCAAAGCACACTAGGAGGTCCACGTGCAGGGAGAGAAGAGTCAAAGAAAGATGGAATAAGAAGTGTCCTGAAGATCACTGTTTATGCATAGAATTCTTCTTGTTTGTGTGGTTTTTGGTATCCTCCGTTAGACTGTTTTGGTTCATCCAGTGAATAGCTGCCTTCGTCTTTTTTCTTCATTCTGTACAGCATAAATGCAACTAGAAACACTGCAAACACCAAGCCTACTAGTCCTCCAGCAATAACACCTAGAAGGGGGAAAAAGCCACAAATTACTCTAGACGCCACACAATCATAGGAGCATTATCTGGTAAGTTCCAGACGGTTCCTTACAGCGCAGTCTCTGACTTCATGACCTCCAGAAATTAATTTGTCCTTTTGTCCCCTCCCAAACCAGTCATCCTGCCATTACCAAGAGCCTGCTCATCTACATGAGGTAAACCTACAGAAACAGATCTCCCACCAGGCCATGCTGCAAAGCACACAAGGCCACGTTGTTCAACTCTAGTAATTTGACCGAGGCAGCATTAGAGCAGTTTCACTGTAATTTTTGAGAGGAGCAAAGGAATAGGTTTAAATGTAAAATTCCAGATAACTAGCAATGGCTGTTTTGCTATTAACAGATTAACATTTGCCCCTGTTAGGGTTTTGACAACACAGGATCACCAATCACCACCCTGACATTAGAGGTCTAACGTAAAAGGTTGGCTTTCACGCTCACACAGGTACTTGCAGAATTGCAGCTTCTGCTTCCTGAAGACTCCTACAAGAGTCTGCTTTTACGAACTAGAAATCCAGAATATCAGGTACCTCCAAGAACTTCTTTTCTGTCCATAATTCCCGAGGCTCCTGCTGCTTTGGCATTCCTCCCAGAGTCAGCCAGCACTTCCGAGTTCTGGGTGGGGACCAAATCCTCATCTTTAGTCAAGATGAAGTCTCCCTGTTGGGACATACAAGGCAGGTTATTCACGTTTCTCATCATGTCTGTTACTGGAGACTTTCCATGGCTTTGTTTTTTCTTTTCTAAAACCCTCCACCAATATAAGCTATTAAACCAATCATTGTTCTTGACAAATTACCATTCTTTCCTGCAAAACCAACTTACTACATGCTAACAAAGCCATCTCCCTGGAAACAGTGTCAAACCTATTTGTCCTCACCGGGTCTCCAGAGCCATCTTCAGAAACCTCCTCCTGTGTAGGAACAACACCCTTCGGAGCTGTTGTCGTGAGGGTGGCAGTGACGTCTCCCTCATGATGGATAGTAGAGTGGGGCTCAGGCACATCTTTAGTGTATGGCACGTCAGAGCTTGGGATTTTAGGTTTGAGCTCAGTGACCGTGACTGAGGCTTCTGAAGGAGTTACATGAAGCACTGAAGGGAATTGCGTAGTGGGGCTTCGCACTGTTGTTGTCATCGCATTATTTGCTGGTTTCTCGTCAGGTGAGCCCAGGATGGGTACTTCATCCTTCACAGCTACAGCTGGCTCCTCTGTCATTACATTACTAGTTGCAGAAGGAGATATTACTTCCTTTTCAGTTCGGCTCTCAATGCCAGGAAATGGCTGTTCGTTGAAATCCATTGGTGTTGCCAGTAATGAGGAATTAGTCAGTTCTCCTGGGATTCTCCAGGTACGAGACTGGTCAGTCAGGGGACCTGCAAAACAAGAAAAATATTATCCTTGGCCAGTTTAGATACCTATTAATAGTATCTTCAGGATGCTGGTCTGAGGAGGATACCTAGCCTGCATAGCCAATTTTCGTAATAACAGCAGTTCAGTTTGTAATTCCTTATCCTTTTCAGTGGGATCAGGAAGGGACAGACCAATGTGCTATTCAGCAATACTTGTTAGTTACTTGCTTCTCCCCAAGGCACAAGTGCTAGTCTGTTTGCCAGCAGGTCAACAAGAGGGACGTCTGCTTTCAGTACACTGGTTGCTCATCTGACTCTTTTCCCATAAATATCTTTTATGTGATTCAGAGCAGTCATCCATACACTCAACACCTTTAGTCACTGGCACTTTGGCACTGATTTCAGGGTCTTATTGCTGCGGAATTTAGACTAAAATACAAGTATGTGGCTAGAAGGAAGCAGAAGGATACCATGCTTTAACTTTCAATAGCTTGCTCTTTCCTCAGTAGCATCTCCTCGACTTCAGCACTGAACACCAAATGTCTCTGTCATGCAGTTTAGTAATCATTCCGATACGACTTTTTTTCCCACCCTAAAACCCCTTTATTCCGCTTCTAAAAAATTATGGTCCGTGGGAACTTGCACATCAGATGACAAAATTTGCACTTGATGTATGTTGGCAGGCTGGGGTTTACACACCCTCAAATGGTATCTCCTACCAGCTCATAAGAGAGGACAAAGGCCCTTCTGATGGTGTCTCTTCCCCATGAGTAAAGAATCACTCCAGTTTCATAACATTCTTCACGCAATATCTCATATTAGCAGTGACATGGAGTATACCTGCTTCTGCTCCCTTTCAAGTCTCCTACAACTCATTTTCTGCTAATTGTTAGCATCTGAAGAAATAAAAGATTAATAGATTGGGCCAACTCTCACATTCTGGAGTGTGTGTGTCTGTCTATGCGTGTGTGTGCGTGATTCCTCCCGCGCCCCCTTTTAGCTTGGATGCTTATCAAGATCTTGATGATCAGATCACTCTGGAAGGATCAGACACTAACAGTACAAGTGCTAATAACTCACCTGCACCTGAACCTGAGAACGCATCGTCGTCATCACCAGAGGAATCAAGATCTTCAGGAGGAAGGTTCAGATTTGTAGTTTGCTTTAAAGAGAAGGGGAAAAGGTGCGTTAGCGATGAGATTACTTCAAGTTGCCTGCACAGTCCTCTAAGGGCTCCAGAAGGTTACAAACTTTCTTTGTTCAGATTACATTTTCTCATCTTTCTTCATTCTATTCCCCCTCCCCAAAAAAGGGTAGTTCTGGTTCGTATATTCTGTGTCGGAAAGGCCAGCCTTGCTGTTCCCTTCTCTGCACTGCTTCTAGGCTGCACTTGCTTTGGGAAAGAAGCGAGCAAGGCATCTGTTCAGAACTGCATCCCGGTAGCAGCCAATGCTCAGTCCTTACACAACATCACCATTCTGCTTCAGGTTGCGACTGCTCGTGTCTTTGCTATCTACCAACCACTTCATCTGTTAATTACTGCATTACTTTTAAGGAGCAGAAAGGAAAGGGAGACAAAGTAACTTTGCTTCTCTGCCTCCTTGAGCCCTTCCAGCACTGTTCACATATCTGAAACTACAGCATCTAACTGGAAGTAGAGTGAGATTCCCTTTTTAAAAGTGTGGGCGCTCAGGCCAAGTCCTGAGATAGAAGCCAGCCTTCCATGCAGGAGAATGAATCCATGAGCTTTCTCCATTTATGCTTCAATGAGCACAGTAACCAGCACGGAAGTTCAGTTGCTGAAACAAGAGGCCAAACCCCTGTTCTACTGCACCTCTTTGTCAAAACACACAACGTTCAAAGCTGTTCAGTATATCCAAAGAAGACCACGCTAAATAAAGCAGAGTGATGACTTCACACATCTTGTTGGCCTCTGCTGTACACACTTACTGTTCCTATCGGTGCATCATGCTTGACTCAGCTCATGACCAGTCCCGGGTTTATTTCTGCAGGGCTACCATTACCAAACCAGTCATTCTCCCTTCTCAGATTTCAAACCAAAGCCCTATAAGTCATTTCTGAATTTCATCTTTCTCCATCCGACTACATTTCCCATTTTCCAGAATTTTGACTTCTATTCCACCCTCAAGATGCCCTCATCATCCCTTTCCAGCACTGCTCCATCTGCAAGCTTAGGAGATACTGCATTGCATCATGCAAGCTGATCACAGTTTTATTGAGAGTGTGAAATCCCGTTTTATTATGTAAAAGGAAGAACATACATTCTCGCCAGCTTTGCACCCAGGTCCCCTGTACTTCTCTAGCTTGCATGAACACAGTGTCACTTTAAAATGACCGTAATGCTCATTTTCATCCTAGGAAGAAGTTAGCCAGCACTAGTATGAGCTGTCAAACAAAGCAATTGAGCTCTCTCATTGTCACTTGATTACCTACATGGCTGTATTTATTGGCCCTATCTCCTTCGCATTCTTTTAAGATACTGGGTTTATCCAGTTTTATCTTCTGTCCTTAATACCCTGCCCATTCCTCACATTTCCACAGAACAACTAGTTTCCAAGGTGGCTAACCAGCCCATTACATTCGACCTCTCTGAAGACAAAGAAGTATGCAAGCTGGCACCAAACTAAATGAGGCCCAGGATCTTACCCCTTCTAGGCAATCTAGGCATGATTTTTTTTAAAATAACAAAAAAAGTAAGGAAAAAACTTCACAGAGACAAATTTCAGCACTTTCCTTCACTATTGGAAAAACCAAACGAAACCACTTCTCCTCAAGCTTCTGCAAGCATATTTCTCAAGTAATTTCTTACGAAATTGCCCTCCAATCTNATTGTAGTTAGATGATTTTTTTTAAAATAACAAAAAAAAGTAAGGAAAAAACTTCAGAGACAAATTTCAGCACTTTCCTTCACTATTGGAAAAACCAAACGAAACCACTTCTCCTCAAGCTTCTGCAAGCATATTTCTCAAGTAATTTCTTACGAAATTGCCCTCCAATCTTCTGTTTAGCTGCATGTCATGAGGTAATTTGGATTTTTAGATTTGCCCCTGCTTGTTTGCACTGCGCTTTTGCACTGATCCAGGGAAAGCAGGTCAGATAAGAATTTCCCCCGTGCTTCCCTTCTTGTGTTGAAGGTCAGGGACTCACACTGATCTCACTACACCTCAAATATTAAAGAGTACAAACTGTTGGTGCAGAAAGATTATGAAAAGAACTGCCAGGCTTCTCAAACTCCGCTCCCTTGAGTGTCCTTTCCAATATGTTCAGAAGTGCAGTCAGACTTCAGAAATTGCACCATTTTGGTGGATGGGGGTCTTGGGGACCATTTTTCTCCCTGCTTTCCTGCACCAGCAGTGGCAAGCACAACGCTTTGTCCTCCTACTCAGCTTGGGTTTGAATGCAAAAGGGGGAGGCATTGCAAAGGTGTGGGGGGGTGTGCATTCTCCTCCCAGTGGGAAAACTTTACCTTGAAGCAGTTAGAAAGCAATCTCTCCAGCTTGTTACTGAAGAAAAGGACTGCCAGTACACTTTCAAACATGACACCTTCCACCTTTATCTAGGATTGATACCAACTTCACCCACAAATCTGAATCTTCAGGGGTAGCTCATACAGGATTTCCAAGAACACATGGACAGATTTGATGGTCTGCAGACCTTAGCAACACTCCTGAAAGGATCACAGACTGTCAGGAAACAAAATGGCAACTCTTGATCTTGACTCCCAAGCCAGCACCCCTTCCCCTTGTGGTGTTAACCGATGAGGCTTGCTCAGTCTTGCCACACTTCTTTCTTGTTACCCAGCGTGTTCAGCCAGCCTGCCCTTATGTTTCCCCTCACACCTGAGCTTTTAGCCTCTTCCCAGGCTGCTGCATGTCCTGCTTCTCCATAGCCTTAGTCACGCACTTGTTTGAGCCCCAGTTTGATATCTGTATCTTGGTAGGCATGGCTAGGTCCTCCTCAGAGGAGTGAAGTCCAGTGCAGCCCAGTCTAAACCAACGGAGACCCATGCTGTTCCAGTGTAGAGTTGCCCAGCTGCTGCTCAGCAGCCACCTTGCAAACATGAAGGTAGACTCAGACCAGTTCCTGTCTCCTAAGGTTGGCTACTACATTTCAAGAGAATATTAGAAAGCATGGGTTAAGATTTATAAAGTCTGCTTTCCACAGCTTTATATGAGAATTTAGTGAAGTTGCACTAAATGTGTCCTTCTACTTAGTTGTCCCAAAGGATCTTGTCCCAAGCTGCTCCTCTGGAAGTTGTGGCATCTCCCTTTGACCAGGTGGTTTGAGGCCTGGGATCTGCGAGGGACTCCCTTTGCCCCAAATACTCAAGATTACGCACACATGGATACCAGTCAGAATATCCATGAAGTGATGTAACTTCATGACATAATCCAATTTCATGACACATAAGCATTAAGGATTATTTGCCTAATTTATGTAACTGTACAGTTATGTAAAGACTACACTTCTTGCTCCATGGACTACAGCTTCAGTAGGCATGAAAGGCAGTAACCTTTCCTTATGGCACCACAAAGCACGAGTACTGCAGAAAGGTCATGCTTCTATAATGATCTGCTGCTGAAGGATTTCAGACACAGCAAGGTTAACATAAAACACTGACTCAGGACAGCATCGGAAGGGATTGAACTAATTTGGGTTTGCATCAGGAAAACGGACTGTGCCGTTCAGACAACAAACACCTCATGGCCGAGGCTTTTCCATGACCTTTTATTGCTGCTGACTTACACCAGAGAAAGGTTTTGATTAGTCAAGAGGATTAGGGGCGCAGAACACAGATTGAATCACCAGGATGTGCTATCATATGAAAGAGCTGAAAATAAATTCCAGCTTAAAGCAAGACTGCTCTACCAACAACTTTGCATTACTTTAGCTCAAAATTTCATTATCAGACTGTTAGATATAATCAGCTAACGTGGACGTGCTTTTAGAAATTACTTCCATCGTCATCCAGTTTATTTTTCAGTCCACTGGGACTGCTTGTGGACCATGCGCATTGTAATTGATGCCAGAGAGGCTGGATGAGCACATTTAAGCTCAGGTGGTGGACCCTTTGAAGGATCTCTGATGGTATCTCAGGTATTTCAGTCAAAAAAAAAACCAAACCCTTTCAACTCTTATACCGCACCTACAACACGTTGCCTTTTCACCATTTAACATTTTTTTAGTTGTTGTTTTTAGCAGCTCAGACAACTTATTAGAAATACTTGCCTAGCCCTTTTGATTTGGTGTCACTGAATTCGGTTGGGGGGGGGG
>VZSC01001421.1:95078-111054 GCA_013398225.1 Steatornis caripensis
GGGGGGGGGGGGGGTGTGTGTGTGTAAAATTTTCAACAGCATTTTTGATATGCATTAACCAGTTCCCATTAACCAGTGTAAAGTCCCCTTTCCCCATGTATCAAAGCAGCCTGTTTAGGGGAAACCCTGGGGAGACTGTTTGCCTCTGCTCTTGCTGAGCACCGTATTGTTGCAGAACAATAGTTCCTCAGTTCTGCTGGGACAAGCAGAAAGCTGCTTAGTGGCATCTTCAGTTTAATCAAGAATGGGACAGGCTTTCACCACTCATTAGCAATATTATTGGCTCCAGAAGTCTGACATACTTCAGACTTTTTTTTTTAATTATTATTTTAAAAAAGCATGATTTCTAACTATTCTTCAGCCTTCATTTTTGTCGCAGTCTCAGTACATGAATCTTTCTGTGCTTATCCCATCAGCTGCCTCAGAGTTCCCTCCTGCTAGAGCACAGATCTCAAGTACTCTCTCACAGCAAAGGGGAGATTTGTAGTTCATTAGGTGATCTCACCCCGCTCAAACTGGGAACCACATTTCTTTAATTTGGAACCATGGTATATGTAAAAGGAACCAGCTTTTTTTCCAAATTGCTCTTTGAGGTAAGCAAAAATACCGGCTTTGCCACAAGCTGCTACAAGCCCTAAACTAGATTGAGGATGATTTGTATCCCGCTCTTACTAATCCTAGTTAGCGATCAGCCTATTACAGCAGTGTCAAAAACAACTGAAATCCTCCATTATCTCAATAATGCTCTTAAATTTGCACATTTGTTCCTCCTAGTAAATCCTTCTTATTCAGCTGAAAAAGAAACGAGTTGTAATGAGCTCTCCAACCTCAAACACCTCCTTAAGCATCCTGCAAGATTCTTCCAGCTTTATGGGGAGCAAAACCAATGGTTTGCTCTCGTTTAAGAGACACATATAATAACAAGACAAGCATTTGCTCTCTAGTTTGGCTACCAAATATGACACTGGAGCATCTAGAAAAAGACTTCTGCAAGGATTTGAACAGCTCTAAAATAAACTCTAACAGAAAGGTTTGTCTTTCACCTTGTTCTATGTACTGAAGAGCAGAGCTAGTCCCACTAACGGAAATGCTATCTGAGGCAGAGCAGCCTGAAGAGCTTCTAACCTCCAAATATTGATATTAGTGTGTGGGAAGACAGAGCCACCTGCTAAAAGAAATTTTAGCTTTGTCAAACCTTGACATTTTGCAGTTAATAGCCCATGCATGATTAACGCCAATCCCAGATGTCCATGGTCTGCAGACAGCTTAAATGGCTAGGGGTTAAAAAAAAAAAACCCAACAAAAAAAAAACAAACCCACCAGCATATTCACCTATCCCCTTGCTTCTGCAGGCACACAGACTGCTAGCATTAAGTTGACCATGCACACCTGCAGTTTTAACTGTCAGCCATAAATTCTGGAGTAGCTGAAACAGAACTGATGCTTTTATGTGGCAAGTCAGAAGTGAAGCTTGCATGCAAGCCTGCTACATCAGAAGTCAGTAGCAGTGTGGGACCATCTCAGCTAAATGCTCTTCCAGTCATTTCTCCTGATACTCCACCGCTCAAGACAAGCACCGATGCTGCCTGGTGACCCTGCAGGTTAATGAAGTAGTTACCTTTCTAGAAGAGCCAAAGATGCAGACTAACAGCACAGGCCAAAGAGCAGAAAGACAGCTACAAACTGTCCCTCAAACAGCCCGTGGCCTGGATAGCCTAGATTTAAGCAGTACTTTTATCCCTGGCTAGCGTTCCAATCAAGGTTGTTCAAAGCATTACAACTATCTGCCCTCCCTGTTTCAGACGGTGTTGTTTCCCCCCTCCCTCAATGAGCTTTTGCTGTGTACCACCAAGCTTCAGCATCCCCACACTTCCATCCATCAGTTTATGTCAACTGGAGTAAGGCTGGTTAGCGGCTCACAGGGAGTTCCTTCCAAAGAGAAGGGAGTGGAAAGTAAAGGATGCTCTTCTGCTCAGCAAGACAAGCATCATTTCAGCAGCAAGAGGGAAGTACGCCAGTTAGTCTGGCTGTTTCTCTATCAGATCATTACCAGTATGGAAAATCTTGGTTAACTGAGTTCTTATTGGCCTCCTCTTATTTTTGGCTGGTGTCTTGAGAAGGGAGAGGTCCTAGCTGCAACAGAAGTTGCTTTTGTTTGAAGCACGAACTAAGTATTCATCACACAGGAGCTACCTCTTGGCACTCGGCTCTCCAGGCAGTGAAACACCTTCCAACACCTACTCAAAACAGCATGAGAGCTTTTAGGATCTATTCCACAATGGGCAGACCAGACCAGGCTGTAAACTCTGCCCACCGTCCACCAGGCTTTGATCCTCCTTTTCTGTCAAGTTCTGTGGCCACAGCTGCAGAAGCATACTCTGATCCTTTGAACAAGATGCAGAGGCCAAGCAAGAAGAGTACCCAGCCACTCCGTACGCACAGCAGCTACAGTCCCAATACTGCTAGGGGCTCACCTGATAAGTGCCACACTATTGCCCAATCAGCATTACATTTCCTTACTGCGACAGGCCAACTTTTTTAATTAAGTAGGGCTGAAACACAGCAATCAACGTGCCAAGAGTGAAAAAGAACCAGCCTGCTGTCACCATCAGGTTGGGTTTCACGTTTTGCAGCGGGGCCCATTAAACTACCACCTCCCACGAGAGCATGTCACTTCACGCTTCCTGGACCATCCCCTGCACAGCTGCTGTGCAGTCTCATGGTGAACCAGATCACGGAACTGGTCGGGTTGAAAAAAAAAAAAAGAGAGAAAAGAGAAAACATCATGCAAAGAATTTTCCAGTAGGACCAGTTCCCCAGTTCTGCTCGATGCATGAATGCACAAGTGTTTGTATTGGCACAGGGCAGAGCGCAGCAGCCAGGGCTGCTTGAGCAATTAACAGAGAATCACAGCCTGGGTTCCCGGGATGCTGACATACATTCACCTGCCCTGCGGCAGAGGGGCTGTAAAACACCCTGCCACCATTATGGAAATGCGCATCACCACCCTCAGACTGCAGGCAACATGCAAATCAGAGGCTGACTCAAAGGGCGGCGCAGGTTTATACAAAAAGGAGCATGGAGAGGGGTTGTAGGGAGAGTTCTCTTCTGCAGAGAGTTTGTTTGTTCACGATGGGTAAGGTTTGCTGTACGTCTGACAACAGAAGTGCTTTTAAGTCCTCCCTGATCTCCAAAACACAGTAGCAAAGGCTAGATAGATGCCTTATTCAGAAAAGCAGTAGCACTGCTTTTGCCTTGAGCCACCCGAACCTTACAGGAGGTCAAGTGCAATTGCAGGACAAGGACTATATTGCACGTCCTTCAGCAGAGAGGGCTGAGAAAAGCCAGAGTAGCAGGAGTCCAGCGGGTTTATGGACACCACAGTCAGGGAAGCTTGTGGCCATGCATCACACACAGCGTCAGTGACAACACATCACTTGTGTGTGCTGCTAGAAGTGTACAGAGCACCCCATCAGTTCTGATGCGGAAGAGCTGAGCTGCGTCCCAGTTCTCTCTCAGCCAGCTCCACTGGAAGTCTGGTCAGTCCTTCGGCAATACAGAGAAGCAAGTTAGAGTCTGTGCTCCTGCTTTTTCACCTGGAGGATATATCAAATGAGTAAGTTACTACACACTGCTCTCACTCCTGCCAACCTGCTCCTTCCAGCCATGCAGTGGAGCCCAGGCCAATGACTGAATCTCACTGACGGGTCAACACATCCACAGGCGTGGCACACAACCAGCACTCAACTGTGCATCAGTGGCAGGTGTGGGTTGTCACAGTACGGCCAGAAATGGGGTGCCTTTTGTCTCCCATGTTCAAGGCAGCCTGTGTTTGAAGATGGAGTCTAATGAAAGCTCTTTTCCCTGCAGCTAATCTCATGAGACGCAGCCAGTTCAGTTTTAGGCTTTAACTGCTTTTCTTTAAAGAGCCTTCCCTGCAGCTCTTTAACATACTTGATAGTTTAAGCATTCATTTCTTCAGATAGCACGAGAAAGCCACAGTCCATGCATAACCTCAAAGAGCTGTGCAAAGTCAGCACAGCTCAGTGAGGCCATACAGCTAACGGCTCCAGTTCGTCCTGAGGAATTAATTTCAATCTGTTTCAGCTGGCTTGAAAGATGAGTGGTGAGTTCCGTAAGCTGAGACCAGACAAACTGAACTTGCCTTAAAACCCTCTGAGTTGAAGTCACCACCGCTTCTTACTTTCTAGTGTACCAAAACCANAGGCCATACAGCTAACGGCTCCAGTTCGTCCTGAGGAATTAATTTCAATCTGTTTCAGCTGGCTTGAAAGATGAGCGGTGAGTTCCGTAAGCTGAGACCAGACAAACTGAACTTGCCTTAAAACCCTCTGAGTTGAAGTCACCACCGCTTCTTACTTTCTAGTGTACCAAAACCAGCAGAGAAGAGTCAGTGTCACAGCAACAGCCAGTTCATCTGCCTGTTTTGAAACACACAGACAAGGAATTGCTTTGATTCAGCCAAAGCCAGTGGTGGGCTGGCTGCCTGTCCCAAGAACCCTGACAAAGTAAGGTTAGAAGAGGGGAGTATGCTGCAGGTCAGAAAGTCTTTATGAAACTGAAATCCATCCAGCAAAGGACTAGTAGTAGCCCAAAACCCACTACCCATGCATACTAGTAACTGCAACACTGATAGAAACAACCCTCCTGATGGAAGAAGAAATTAAAAGTGACAGGATCTAAGGTCCCTGCTGCCTCTTCCTCTCCTTGCAGCAGCACAGCCACATGCCCCCCGGCTACCATGTATTCCGACATGGCTAGCTCACAACATGCAGGATGACCGCAGCATACACACAGCCCCTGCTGTGGAGTACAGGCAGGTGAGGTTGAGCAACGCACCTCAGACAAGTCACCCGCAGTCATAGCCACTTAAACTGAGACTGGACTTTGTGATATTGCCCTCCAACACATATAAATATGTCGACCTTATGTCTTCAACAGCTGTCCCAGCAAAACCGGTCCCTATCCTTAGCCAATTATTCCCATCCATGTGTTGACCTCTGTTGCCACGAACAAACAGTCTCGCTTGCATCTGGGTGCAAATTCCTTTCTTTGACCCACCTCTTGCCACCCACTGACCCTGTCTTAGGGGATCAGCACTGAGGACTGTCTCTGGAGTGAAACTTGGTACGGAACCACCGAGACTTTCTGGCAAGTGCAATAGTGGGCTTCAGATCGCCTGACTGCTCCTTGACAGCATGCATGGGTTGGAAAAGCCAGTCTCCCCATAAAGCTAAGAAACAACCCAGCTCCCAGTAAAGCAGAACAGTTAGCATTACATGCTGAATGTGTTACATGATGAATGTATTCCAAGACTGGGTTTGAGGGAAAAGCTGCAAAGCAGCTAGTGTCTCTATTCGTCCCACTCGAGACCATCTTCTTCCAGTAGGCCCATTAGCTCAAACTGGTCAGCGTGCAGCTGTAGGCCGTGTGCCAGGGTGCTGAGAGGCTCACCCCTGCACGCTCCTCCTGCAAAGGCCATCGCTGCAGAACAGAGCGCGAGCCTGCAGCACACCAGCATCAGGACACAGGAAAGGCACTTCAAGGACATCGGTCCCACAGGAGCACGACTTGCTCTTTTCATCTTCAGCCATTCAGCTCAGGAATTCCCAGCTGAAAAATCAGAGACATGTCTAGAGGAAAGCATGATGTGGTCTATGGCATCTCAAGTCTTCAAATTATGCTGGTGGCACACTATGAATCACTGATGCCTCTCAGCAGCACCAGGAACACATGTGTGCCTTTGGTCCCAGGGAAGCCTGTTTCCTGGAGAAAAATGCCATATAACTCGGCTGGTGGAACTACTACCCTTTTCAAATGAGCTCCATGCCAGCTTTTGCGTGATCAGCAAACTACCACAAGCAACACTACAGCTGTACGAGTGCACTGACCTGAGCGGACATGTTCCCCAAAGTCAGAAGCAACCTCATCACCATGCTACATGGCGGTGGGGGGCGGAACAACGCTGGTGGGGAGAAGCTGTTCTGCTTCCCCTGAGGAAGGGAAGCCAACATGCAGCCAGGAATACTTCCTGCCTCCAGGAATTGTTATCAGGCAAGAGTAAGTGCAACAGCCTTCAGTAACCAGGCACATGGCTCAGAGAAGACCCAGGTTCTTATCTCAGTCCTGGGAGTTTCCCTCTTCTGCTCCTTGAGCTCTAGCAATTATCTAGTGTGAGACATGCCAAGGAGCCAGGAGACAAAGCTGTAAGATCTTAGTGAAGCATCACAGAAACTTATATATGTTTCTAATTTGAGCAAACTGCTTGCAGTGCTACACTAGGTCAGTGAATTCCAAGTTTCAGATTAAAAAATCCCTAGTATATCATCAAACTAAAGGTTTACTGGCAGTACTTCTGGTTCCTAGCAGCTAGGAGGTTATTTAAACTTCAGCAGAAAGATGAACTCGCAACCCTGGAGTACTAAAGGTCTCAGCTAAAGCAGGCTAGTTGGTAAAATTAATGAGACTACTTAAACCTACAAATAGTTAGCCTTACAGCAACAAAAAAGCTGACAAGGTATTCTGATTAGTTACATAAAGTTACAGTGGAACCACCCAGACCCAAAGTTTTATAGAAGGATATATCCTATAGCAACTGGGTATATCCTATAGCAACTGGGTATGCACAAGACAACAAAAATTACTTTCTGTTTGCAGACACTTTAGTGGCAGAAACACCTGCCAGCTGTAAGGCCTGCTGCTGTCAAACTCTCCTTTAGCTTCCCAGCTGATCTGTTCGTAGTTTACCCTACAGCACACATATCAAGTCCTTCACATCATGACAACCAGCATGAGACTCAACAATCCAAGACGAGGCCTTCTTGATCGCTTTTGCCAACTCCACATTTTCTCCAGAAGGAGGCACGACAAAGTCTCAATGCTTGTGAAATCATTTTTTTGCTAACAATCTGTATTTTCCATACATGCATCCCAGACATCTGTTACCTTTGAATGTTGTATTTAATTACAAATCTCATACCCAGCTTCTTAGCTACAGCACCACCACCAACTCTTTTCACAACCCCCACTGAAGAGCTGATTGATCAGGGAACCGGAAGCATCCAGAAAGAGCTGCCTGGCTTGAACAGACACTGTGCCAGTCTCTGTCTCACACGTGCACACCAGATGGCAGGACCAGTCACACCCCACAACCTGGTCCCTTGGTGCTGTTCTTGGTCGGTCTGCTACAGAAGACCTTGACTATTTGCAAGGGAGCTGCAGAAGCAAGTTAGGCTTGTGCAGCAAAGTGAGCCAACAGCTGGCATTCAGCACCTCCCTTCGGATTTGGTCACGCTCCCTATAGCTAAGCTCTAACCAGTTCTAAGAAACTCTGTTCTTGCACAGCAGGACCCACAGCAGTCAGCCGCCTGTCTAAACAAGGGACTTGCGAGTCTCAATCAGCAGCCAGTTGCTGGACGCACGCAGACGATGCAAGCAGCTTTAGATTTTGGTTTTGGTCCAATGCAGAGCAGCTCCTGCGCCTCGGCAGGTCTTACACTAACACACACGGTTAAGTGTACTTCTTGCATTTGCTTCTATGCCTCACCATTTTGAGTTTCAAGTAAACCAGCATGGATGTGAAGAAATCAAGTCTCCCCCTACATTATGAGGCACGCTATCAGGTCTGGTTTATCCACAGGATCTTACAGTGTTGACTAAGCCAAGATTGTTTATAATGCAGAAGTCATCCCCGCCAACAGATGCAGTTATACCAGCGTGACTAAGCCATGCACAAAAGGACTGAAACATCTCCGCCAGATGCAGGAGCCACATCTCAGATCAGGAATACCCTGTTCCACCATCCCAAGAGTCTTCTCAAAGAGGCACTTTCAGCATCACCCCTTCCTTCCATGTAGTCTTAGTGGCTCTTGAGTGCAGGTGTCGAAGAAAAGCACCACCTAAGTGTTTCAGTTACTACTAGTCTCCTTAGAATAAACAGCAGTAGGTCAGATGGTCTCCGGGCACAGGCTGGACCACATTTCACTGAATTATTCCAACGCAGAACTCAGTTCAGATTGCATGAACTCCCTTTGAGAAATTGCCTGCTCATAACCACTGGAGCATACAGAAAGTGATCTACCCATATAAAGTGGTGCAGAGATCAAGCTCACAGTGCCTCTTCCTAGGACACTATTGGTCTCTGTGTTCAAGTTTACAAAAGCATTGGTAATCCTGCATGTAAGACAAAGTTCTGATAACAGTTGCTTACTACTGCCCCATTTACAGTTAAATTATGCAACACCTCAATGAGATTATGGAAGCTGGCTGGTATGCTTCCAAGCTGAGTCATGAGGGTGTTGAAGTATCATTTCAAACTAAGCATCAAATGAAATCCTCCCATCAGAAAGTCTTTAAAAACCTGCTGCTGCAATTGCACTCTAGTCACCTACAGTTCTACTCATTTCAGAAATTAACATCAGTCATTTCTTGGCCAAACATCTAGTGGATTAAAATAATCTACTCTGACCTTGAGTCACTCGGTTGCACTGTTTAGTACCACACCTGTACAGCAGAGCCCTGAACAAGGGACTGTTACAAAGGCAGGACAAAAAAGGGAGCTTCCCTTTGATTCAAGCTGTTATCCAAGTCTCACTGTAACAGATACCAGCTTCAGCTACCTCATGCCTCCGTTTTTGGGTATACAGCTTGTTCACTTGTCTTCCCCACAGCCTTGTTTCAGAGCAGTCACCAAATCAGCTGAGGACGTTAGAGTTTAGGGGGAGATGCTGCCACATCTGTGGAGTCTATATGCTCTCCTGCCTCGTATGAGCAATTGTTAAGAGTTCAGTTGTGATTTGGACATCCCTGCATCTTACACATCTGTGCTGTGAAGACACAAGAGACGTCACTAATGCCACCTCTGATGGACCGTCAGGCATTAAGACAAGTCCATAAAACAGTACTAAGAACTGCAAAGCAAGGTGAAGTGCTTTAGTACCAAGTTACTCCTAGCACAACATGTCCCTTAATTCAGACAAGTTTCTGGCAGGGAGTACCATGGGCATAGCCAGATGCTACGTAGCAATAGATCAAACTTGTAAGACACTGCTCAAACCACCACTATGTCGAAGACATTTGATATACAAATAAACTTCTGGGTCTACTCACTAACGACCAACTCTCATCAGCACAAGATATCTCTAAAGAAAGCAGAGCATAAAATGCTGAAAGACCACCTTACAGGTCAATTCCAAAAGCACAGGCTGAATCACCGGCATGAACCAACACCATCACTACTACACTGAACGCTTTGCTGTCCCAGGTTTGTAGTATTCACCTCGTAAATCTCAGCTGATTGATCACACAGGATTTCTCGTGCAATTCTAGTTGCTCGTCCTTCTGAAGCACCCAAAAAGGTTCAGTTTTCACTGATAGCCACGATCTCCTATTACGAACTTTCACTTTCTTTTACTGGATACTGCAGTTTTCACAATTTCATAATATTCTGGGCTTGCTGCCAAAGACCCACTGGCTACATCCATGCTAGTAAATTAAACAACATCAGGGAACGTCCCCGGGCACTGGAACACAATCTATACCATCAAATTATCAGAACGATCCCTGGCACAGTTTCGAGCCTTGCCAACTGGTATGCCCCCAAACAATGCACGGGAAGGTTTTCCCCAGCAGGTAATCTGGTGGGAGGGGGGAATGTTAAAGGATAGGTAAGAAAATAAGATTTGCTACAATATTGGGACAACTAATGTCCAGCCTGTTTTACTTGGTAGAATCAGTGTAAGGAGCTTTGGTGGATCCTTTTAACCCCTTTTGGCTGCATGCTGGGGAGGTGGGGGCACACTGAGCATTTAGCACTTTTCAACTACTACAGTAATAACTTCTAATTATGTATAATCGCACCTTCCACCTTCTGTAGCAAGAAGCTCACCACCATTTCACAGCTCAGTGTGACTACAGATGCAGACCAAGGAACTTTTTGCAAGTTAAACATGCTTCAGAGCGGAGCCGATGCTGCTGGAGGATTAAGCTAGCAGCTTTCCTCTTCGAGGCCGTGAGTCAGTTGATGTAAGCGCACGATAGCAGAGCACTCTTTTGCCACTGCCCAGACATGCCAGAATCAGCCTCTTTTGTTAGGTGCTTTGTTCACTGATGGGAAAGTAGTCACAATCTAGATGATTCCTCCGTTAGGACAGAAAGAGATTTAGAAGTCAAAGCTGTCTAGCTGCAGGCTGTTAGGCAAGTTTCGATGCAAGCCTCACTACCACTTTTCCACTGCACCTAGGTGCCACTTACACCCTGTTAGAGCCAGTGAGGTGGACAAATCTCATTTGGCCATCAAACCTGCCGGCGCGAGAGTCTCTATTAGTTTCATAAGCACAGAGTGCCAGGGGAGCGAACAATATCACACACATCAGTGTTTGTGTTAGATATGAATTCAAGCAAGCTTTGTGGTTCCTCTAGTTGGGCTTTTACTCCTCTTACCCCTCCACTTCTTGACCAAAGACAGCCTGGGCTCTGTCCCTAAAGACACCTATTTGCTCAGCAATGGGATAACAGGTTCTCTCTTCTGCAGAGGCGCTCTTACCTGAGACTGATGATTTGGAAGATAGGCTGCTCTGAGCTCCTGTGGTTACGCAGAGCACAGGCATCAAGTCTCCCAGATCATCATCCTGGGGTCAGGGCATGCAGCCTCCAAATCCTGCTGTGAGCCGGTCAACAAACAGCACATGACTGGGATAGATATCTCTACATATAAATATATACATACCTATCTTTATATTTCTCCACACTACTGGTCTCAAAGCATACAATAAGGCAGCAACAGGGTCCTGTTTTGGGACAGGAAAGAGCCAGGGAGTCTCTTCCTACAGCACTGTGGCTGCCAGCTCTGATCCCCAGGGAACAGACAAAGGCTCCCTACCAACACACCCACAGCAGTACCGCTGCTGACACGGAGCTTCACAAGAGCTCTCATCTGGAAATCGTTAAGTTAATCACTGCTTGCTCTCCAGATGGTAGACTGGCTCCACTCTCCCCTGCCCACCTCTGGCTTCAATATACAGTCTGCTTGTCTAGTAATCCCAAGATGCAAGGGGCTGGACTGGAGCTGCTGACTGGCTCTGACAAGGATGTGTACTGCCACCAGCATTAGAAACTAATTAGAAGAGCTTTCCTGTGTAGAGCGCAGGACAGTCATGGTCTGCAGTGCTGCCCAGAAAGCATTGAGCATGCTCCCCTTACAACTGGAATGGAGTTCAAGTTTCCTTGCGTGTAAAAGGCAGCGAGCTGCTCATCACATGGCACAGGCAAACAAAGAGCAACCCCCGTTCGTCGTTCTCCAGCTGTGGCTTGTGGACACTCAGGTGATTGAGCCAGGGCACTCAGAGAGGTTGTTGCATGAACAGGCTGTATGTTGCAGAAGGCTACTTGACAGGAGTGTGTGCCTGGGACCACCTACAAAAATCAAGACTGTCAGCCTTTGTTTCCACGAATGGCGTACAAAACATTGTCATTGCTGCACAGGCAGTGCAGAAAAGTTACAGGGTGGAGTATGACAAGAACACAGAGCCTTCATGAAAGGCAAGATACCCGTAAGTATTTTAAGCTGGTTGGCAGGCAGTTCCCTAGCTTTTATCAGTGCCTTTGATTTAGTCAGGAGTCATTCTGCAATAGCAATCCCGAAGACCTTTCAGTTATTAGAAAAGTCCTGAACACGCAAAATGAGTGGACATTAAAGAGAACCATATTGCAAAAACAAGGGCTATGGAGAAGACAGTTCTGTCAGAGAGCACGGCAGCAAGAGGCATAAGCAAAGCAGCAAGAGCTCTTCAAGTGATCAATACCCGAAGGAGTTTCAAACTAGAAGCCTAGCAGGCAAAGCCATGACTTACAACACCTCCATGACTCAGTTGTAACTGCAGCTCCACTGACTCAACGGGAAGTGCTATTACCAACTCCATCCAAATCCCACTAACACACTGGTTCCCATCCAGCAAAGCAAGCCTCACTGGTGAGACTGGTCTCAGTGGTGAGATACAAACATTACAGTCAAGCATGGCAAGGAGCCCAAGCTAACAGACTCAGTTGGACCCATGCCGGTTCCACAAGACCCAGAAAGCCGACTGCAGCCAAGCACTGCCTGAGAAACTGAGAGGTTGGGAAACCACCACATTAGCAGATGTTGCTCCACAAGAGTTGCTTGTAGGAGGTCCAAATGTTATCTCACCTTGAGGTAAGGCTTCACAGTACAGTAACTCTTCCACTAGCACCTCCACAGTAGAAAGTGCACTATCCCAGGTTTCTAGCCAGGCCAGATAAAGCTCATTTCTGCGGTACACCAGCAGCCTAGCAGAGAGGTAGTTCAAATGAAGGATGCTAGTCAACTCTAAGTTAGAGACCTGTTAAGAAAACTGACGCTTAGCACTCCTAAGGAGACACCACACGCTCTCTGAATTTTGGAGCATCTCCTTGGCTCAGAAGAGAAGTGAACCTGTAAGAAACACCAGAAATCCTTGAACTGTTGGTCAAAACAACTTTCACTTTCCAAGTTCACTGCCTGTATCAAACGCTAGGGAGTGACAAAGGTTCCTCACTTCTAATCTACAAATAAACAGTGCCTTTAAATACTAAAATGCTCTGATGCCTCCTCCACAGCTCACAATGCCCCTCCCCCAAATACATTCACTATGTTTCTGCTCATACTCCTCATTTCAGAGCACTGATACAGGACCCAACTACGCTCCCCAATTTCTTCCACAGCCTTTAGCAGAGCAAGACTGCACAGTATTGTTTGGAGGCAGTGATCCAGTTGCACTAGAACAGGAGAGAGCTGTCGTTCTAGCTGAAAGCTGATGTTTCCCACTGCTTTGCTCCTTCTCTTGGCACAGGAACAGCACCTGTCCAGCGTGTTTGTTTATGGAGAGAATGACCATAAAAGTTTCACACATAAAAAAATACTATCACTTTGAGCCAAATTGGTATCAGATAAAGACACTAAAGCAAAGATGTCTGTGCTCCCCTTATAGGCAGAATGGGATCCAGTCAACAAAGCCCTGACAAAGCAGCTCACCTTGAAGTAGACGTGTGGGGTTTGGTCAGATAATCGCTCTCTTTGGCTCCACTGATTAGATCGCCGAGACTACGAGAGCTTAGCACACACATAGACACCTACATTTAGATGCCTTAACATCAACTGAACATTGTCCTGAGAGACTACTATCATTTGAAGTACCTATGTCTCAGCAAGTGCATCAATCTCCAGCTGTCCTGGAGTGCTGCATTAATAGCTCTGAGTCAATAACGAGTAGGAGACATCTAAAATGAAAACACTAACATTGCAATGCTGAAACACTGCAATTTTATCATTGACAGCACCTCCTCAGGAAAGGGGCCGTATCTTCTCTCTCCCAAGAAGCTCCCTCCTCCCTGTAGCAGGTCCCACTAAAATCCCAGCTCCCTAGAGGCCAGACGACACAAACAAGCGTGGAACGCCCCTCTCGGAGGCACTAGTATGGTTCTTGGACACAAGAGCCACTTCAAACAGGGTTAGGACGAAGTGCTACTATATAGGCTACCTGGAGACTTCCAAGCACTAGCAATGCAAAACACGTACTTAAAATGGACCGATTTTGCTGCTAGAACAGCAGCCTACATTTCAGGTTAGTGCACTAGCTTAATTTTAGAAGGCTTACAGGTTTCTCGCACTTGCTATAACTTGTCCTGAGTTGTTAGAGAGGATTGTTTGGTTTCCAGAAGTTTCAGAGTGCTGCCATTAAAATGTTAGCTCTTCTAGCCACTTGAAACCGAGAAACCTGGAACAAAAGACTACAAACTTGCACCAGAGTCCCTCTACACTATAAAAACCACAGCTTATTTGTCTCTGCTCTAACCAGAGTTGACCAGATACAACAGAGTCACCATTTTTTTTTTTACTTGGAGGTAGCCACCAGCAAGTGAGCATTCAGATGGAGAAGCGCCGTTTATAGTGCTTGATAGATAGCGTGACGCTGCTCGGCATGCACTATAGAAGAAAGTGTTTCCTCCTTATCCACTGCCTACACGTTTCATAAGCAAGCTGGACTACCTAGTTTCTTCTAATGAGTTTACATTCAGATCGGAATGACATCACCCTTGGAAAAAGGTTCTGCCTGCTCTGCTAAGCTTGTGTTAACCGCCAGCACACACCTACGCCAGATGAAACAATCAAAACCCTGTTTCCCCTCACAACACAGGCTGGACTGTCCACTGCCCTCCTGCAGGAGGCTATGCATCTTGGCTCAGCTGGCTTCACAGCAGGGTTCTACCACGTAAATGTTGCCATTTGAGAGAGTAGCTAGGTTAATCCATTAAGATGCATCAGCCTTTTTACTTCAAGGAAATCAATGCCCCCATCATAACGAAGGACAATTAGTCTTATACAGGTGTTGTGAGCAATAAAGCGTCATTTTGAAGAACAGGAACCTCCCCAGCCATTCCTGTGGTCACGAGTACTCAAAAAAATAAAACCCCTGCTATCGTTTGGCCACTTTCTTGTTCCTGCTTATTACTTCTACGACAACATGCAAGGACGGGTCAAGTCATGCAGCAACAGCCAAGGGCCAAGTGGCACACCAGCAGCAGCGGCATGCTTTCCAATGACCAGATCACCAAGAACCTGACACAGCGGTGCCAGTGCCCACAGCACTGTGATCTGCCATATGCAAAGGACTGCGCGAGGTCACTCTGCTTTCTGGGCCCAACACAAGAGGTTTTCTGCCCCTTGATGCAAAAGCATACTTATTCCAGATGGGTGGGAAAGGCCACGACTTAGTCCATGTCACTGACATTTTGACATGGGAAAAAGGCCACGTGATGACCAGAAGGGAAACAGCCTTGGCACTGAGTCACCACCGAGAGCCCCAAGGACTTCTGCTCCTCCGTGTGTTGTTCACCCAGGAAACCCCTCAATCTGAAGCGTCATCCAGGCCTGCGTGTCTCTTACAGAAAACTCCAGATGAGCACTTACTTCACATCCTCACCGCTTCTAGTAAGGAACATTTATCACAGGGGAATTTTACCCAAATACACTACAGAGGCTGCAAATTAACTGCAGTTTTTCCACTTTATTCAGTAGGAAGTTTATTCAGAAGCTATGAGCAGAGCCCTCTCCCCGTGCAACGGTGTTGATTACACTCATGTGCTCGTCATTTTTAGCTGTTTCATAACCACTCACTACCACGTGGGCTAGAAGTGTATGCGTCCAGATCTACAGGTAGGGTTCACAGGCAGAACGGTACAGCGAAACAGGAGGTATTCTGAGCAGCTTAGATCCTGCCATGCACTTTGTTCTGCCACTCCTTATCCAACTGCTGCTGTGGTTCATCTCCAGACAAGTTTCAAATCAATTATTCCCTTTCAGAAGGAAAAAAACCTGGCAATTTTGGCTTTGATGATCCCGCCTGCTCACACAAAGCCTCATGCTCCGCTTCCTTCTAACTTTTCCAAAGGAGAAGGCTCCATGGGTCTGGTGCACGCACATGGGAAGCCGGGAGCGAGCGTCCCTCGCCACAGAAGAAAGGGATGGCGACTCGGGCTTTGTGCCCCTCGAGAGGTGGCCACAGGACTCCTGTCCCCCGCCCCGCCAACCCCACACGGAGGTCGCGGGACGACACAGAGCCCGGGCCCCCAGCACAGAGCTAGAGCACCGAGCAAGGCTGCGGTGCCAGGTTTCTGTGGAAGGGCCCTGGGCAGGCAGAGGGAGGCCGGGAGCGGCGGGAGAGCCATCCCCGATTCATGGATGACATCTGGCGGCTGCTGCTGCGGGGAAGCAGAGCTCCCCACGGCCGCCCGCAGCCCTCCGGAGCCGCTCGGCACGGCCCCAGGAGAGCCCGTCCCGAAACACTGGAGTTTCGGGAGAGGGCAAGCCCCGCTCTCCCAGCGTCACCACGCTCAGGAGGCGGCATGAAATCCACGGGTGCGGAGCTCAGGAAGGCGGGGGGGGCGGGCGGCCCCCAGGCCC
>VZSC01001422.1:4113-59008 GCA_013398225.1 Steatornis caripensis
CCCCCCCTCTGAAGAACCAGCTGCAATTTCTGCTCTGTTGATTGTATGGCACCTGTAGGTTTTTAAATGAAGTTTAAAACATCCCAAGCTAGTTTCAAAAAAAATCTGTCCCACTGTAACGATAAAGAGGGAGGCTCTGCCCTTGCTGAGGTGGTTTACTATGTCTCAAAATGAAATCTGCACTAAATAACGACTTTAGACTTCTGTCTGCTGATATTTATTTCCAGTACTTCCTTGCTTAATGAACTTAAATGCATCACTGCCATTATTGTTTCATTTCACTGTGGGCATTTTGGTTTAAACGCTTGCAGTTTATCATACACTTGTAACCCATCGACTTCCAGAGCCAGGTGGAAACAACAATTTCAGAACTTTTTAATTTGGTGTCTTTTTTTTTTTTCCCTGTGTAACCATTAAACCTCTCCGCGGTGCTTCAAAACCTTGGAAAAAATCCTTACACAGTGTGCAGTCAAGAATGAACATTTTCCTTTTACAAACTTCTTGAATAATACTGAAATAGATACAAGTTTCAAGTTCAGCTTTTAATCCCTATTTTTTCCCCCAAAATGGTATTTGAGAGGGGATTACATCAGATGAAAAGGTAGCATTTTGCAGCACAGTCGTTCTGTATTAATCTGGAGTAAGCACTACATTTGTGTAGCGTTTTGCAAACCCAAAACATTTCTAAGGGAACTCTGTCCCATTGTAAAATGAGAAGCTTGAGAACGAACAGTGAAAGCAAAGTACTTGCTCCTCTGTTTGTTAAAACAATCCATCTTCCTAGTAATTTCATTTTTTTTTCTTCCGCGGGTCACTCTCTCTTGCTGCAATGCTGCTCTGCGAAGAGTTATCTGTATTAACATTGGCCAAGACGAAGGCCTCAAAATTAGGGAACTGAATGAGCCCAGTCACCTGTTAGAAACTGGTTTTGTTCTCATTCATTGCAGCGGCCGCTGAGGAGCAACGTGGAGAGACTCTGCCGTGCTTGGTGCTGTGCCATGCTGTTCCTCCGGAGACAATCCTTCTTCCCAAAGCGCTCGGGAACCGAGGTAATCCACCGGGTCAGGGTGCAAAGAAATGGTTGGTTTGCTCACCCTTAGCTCAGATACAGGGGCAAGTAAAGTGGTAGTGCCGCAGTAAAGAGGAGCGTTAAGGAGCTTATTGAATCCACACAGCAGCAGAGCTGGAAGCAGCCTCTGAAGCCCACAGCTTGTTGGTTTAAGAGGGCTACTCCAACTTAGCCCGATCCCCAGCCCGAGCTGGAGAGTCCCCGAGCCTCCTCTGTGCCCGTCACTGCCTCCAGCCCCACTTCACGTTTTCAAGCAAAATACCGAACTAAAAAAAAAAAAAAACATCCCAGTGTCTACCTACCCAACCGGGCCTCTTGCCTATTGATGATAATTCTTTGACTGTATTTCAACGAGGCGTATCTTCGCGTCAGGGCGCACCACCCGCGAGAGCCGTCAGCGCGACAAACACCCGGAGCCGCTNAACTAAAAAAAAAAAAACATCCCAGTGTCTACCTACCCAACCGGGCCTCTTGCCTATTGATGATAATTCTTTGACTGTATTTCAACGAGGCGTATCTTCGCGTCAGGGCGCACCACCCGCGAGAGCCGTCAGCGCGACAAACACCCGGAGCCGCTACGCCTGCTCCCCACTAACCCAGCAGACCAGCCAGTATTTAACGCTTGTCCTTACTGACTCCGCTTCTCGGCAGGCTCACCCGCTTCGGGAGTTTTTCAAGAATGTGAAGGAATTCCTGCCAATTCCGTGTGTGTGTGTGCGTTTATTTTTGCACAGGCCGCAGCAGGGACACGGCAGTTCCGCCCCCGGGGGCGGCAGCTCCCCTTCACCAGCCCGGGGCCGCTGAACGCCCTCCGTCGCCCTGCGCCACGACCCGCGGAACAAAACCCATTTAACGGCAACGGGAAACGCCGTTATGGAGGAACGCGAGGCGGAGCCCCGCCCGGCCGTGCGCCTGACGTCCCTGCGGCCCCGTCCCGCCCGTTGCCACGGCAGCAGGGCCTGGCGGCTCCGGTCGGCCGGGAGGCCCGGCGGGGCTGGGGGCGGCCCCGGTGCCGGTGCCCGGTGCTCCGGAGCGGCTGCGCCGAGGCCAAGCGGTGACCGAGGCGTCAGCGCAGCGCTGGCCGCAAGGAGAAGCGGGTGCGGGCTCCGTCGCCCCCGCCGACACCGGCCCCGAGGCTGCTGGCGCGGCCAGGCCGCAGGCGGGGNGTGCTCCGGAGCGGCTGCGCCGAGGCCAAGCGGTGACCGAGGCGTCAGCGCAGCGCTGGCCGCAAGGAGAAGCG
The DNA here is from genome assembly GCA_013398225.1 of Steatornis caripensis. Classification (NCBI taxonomy): domain Eukaryota; kingdom Metazoa; phylum Chordata; class Aves; order Caprimulgiformes; family Steatornithidae; genus Steatornis; species Steatornis caripensis. The sequence continues at coordinate 6,423 of VZSC01001422.1, forward strand.
GGTGCGGGCTCCGTCGCCCCCGCCGACACCGGCCCCGAGGCTGCTGGCACGGCCAGGCCGCAGGCGGGGCCGTTTCCTAAACTACCGTTAGCCGTTTTTGGGGACAGTGCGGATACCCGCACTGGTGGCCCTTGCCGGTCACGCTGGTCGCACCTTTTTTTTTTTTCCTAGAAGATGCGTCCGTATTTGTAGAATGTCTTTAAAATTTTCATTCCACATTTTAAATGGCACGCGGTGGAGGGTGGGCTCTGGAGATGCTGCTAGGCCTGCCCGTGAGTGTGGGGCTCGCTCGTGTCTGTCCCCATACATGTTTAAAACCAGCTGGAGCGAGGGGTCGGGACCCTCAAGAGCTCACAGAAACATTTAGGATGGTGCGAGTGCTGCTGTCTTCAGGTGTTCCTCCTCTTGAAACTCTATAAATACACGTTTAAAGAACTGTATGTGCCTCAAATTAGTTAAAAGTTTTGTCCTGTGAAGGTACAAAAACATGAAGATGTGCGAGATCCTTCGAAGGATCGACAAAGTTGAGGAACAGCAATGAAGTGCGAGCACGAGGACACGGGACAGACAGCGGCCAATAAAATATTGTACAAGAAATAAGAAAAATCTGTTAACAAAACCACGACGAGAGAAGCAAAGTTCCTATAGGTTAGCAGCTTTAAATGTGTAAAGCAAGGGGGAAATGTGTGGAAAATCAGCCCTGCATCATTGCCAGGGTACGTGGGGACTCGTAGGCTGCTTTGCGCACAAAGCGGCGTGAAAACAAAATGTTTCTACAGTACTTTGCTGCCAAAATAAAATGAGCATCTAAAGTCAATTTAAAATTTGGAGACAAAGTTTGGAAATGATGTTGGCAAAAGCAATCCCTGTCTAAACTAAGCAACGGAAGAGTATGTGCGAGTTCTGGCGAGTTGATAATTATCCTGCCGGGAGAGTTGTTGCTGTGGGTAGTTTCGTACCAGAGCTCTTGCCTGTCCTCAGCTACATCAGGCCACAGGAGAGGGAAAGCAGAACTGGCTGCAAGGCTTCTCTTCCTGTGTCTGCAATCCAAAGGTCAGCCTGCAGCTCATGCTGTGTCCTGCCCCAGCTTCCCCAGGCAGAGCCTGTTTTTGTCAGCTGTGGATGAGTTTGCCTTGGCTCCCTGCCCGGGATCCTCCGTGCACATTGGTCGCAAAAGGGGCGGTGTATTTATTATACCAGTCCTGTGCCATCCCTAAAGAGAAGAGGGATTATCTACAAATATTTCCCTCGCAGTTTGGAGAGCTCCCCTGAAAGCTCAGTGGTAGTATTTGAGTTTAGACCCATGTCCATGAAAGGTCTGCAAGAATTTTAGTCTGGACGTAGGTCGTGTTGGACTTTCTCCTAGCTGGAGGGAGCAGCTCGCTCTGATTTAATTAACTCCGCAAAGTATGGGAACAAATAACTTGTAGCCGGATCACAAGGTTATAAATCTGGATCCTTACTTTCACGCTGTATATTCAGCCCACTTCCACTCTTTGCAGTAACTGGATGTTTTAAAAATTTAGTTCGTATCCATTTTTAATTAGGCATAATGACACATTTTGCTATATGGGTCCCTCCACTTCTCTCGAAGTTAGCGTACGCGGAGGCCTTACCTCTAAATGCAGACTGGCGTCCTGGGTGACATGAAGGAGATGTGGTACCACGGAGAGTGCAGCCCTCAATTAAAAAAAAAAAAAGGTAATTAAAAGGGCAGATACTTTTGTACTGAGTTAAAACTAGCTTTGGTTTTAACCTAAAGCTGCTTCAAAGTATCAACAGATAGTAATGTGAAAATTAAATGGCAAATGGACCTCAGTGTGGAAGGGTACGTGTTTTTAATGTGATTCTTTGAATAGGTGAGTTCTTATCTATGACTTATTAGTACAAAAAGAATGCATTCAAGAGGGTATTTTTTAAGCTAGTGAGAAGAGCTGCTCGTTTCTTTGCTGTATTCCTGGCTCAGCGGTGTTGGTTCAGAGCTTGGAGAAGCATTGTGAAAAATAACCGGGTAAGTATGTTTGAATATTGGAGGAAGGCCGATGGAGCAGAAACAAAGAGTTTCAGCGTATTTTCAAAATAATGTCAGTCTTGAATTAAGCAAATGATAGTTCTTGTTATCAACCTTTTAAAGAGGAAGTCTATACAAACTGAAATAGAAATCCGTGGTAGAAAGTGTTTTTCTTCTTTTACCAACGGCGATTTCATCATGAAATTTCCTGATTTGTGTATTTAGGCAGAAAAAAAAGACTTCACTTGGAGTTTGAATTTATCGATCACACAATCCTAGATGAGCTCCAGCATTACTGCCACTGATTGGAGAACAAAAGCCTTAAAAATCCCTTTTCCAGTTACTCCAAGCAATTGAGTACCTTCACAACAATCACGTAAGAACTCACCTGAAAGACTGAACATAAATAAAATGTGATCGCTTTCAGATTGCACCTTTTCATTTTTGTAGTGTTTTGTCATACAGATATTGGAAGTGTTAATTCTTTATTGAGAAAAAGGGGTTGCTTCATAGTTTAAGACTTCCAGCTGGCTTCAAACTGATCTGCAGGATTGGAACGACGCAGTAAAGAGACATCAGACTAGATGATCAGAGGAGTATTTGGACAGTAGTAGTGCTACTGCAGAGTATTTGGACCCATTGAAATTCTGCAAAGCTAAAAATATTCAGTACTTTATCCAACCCACTGTGTTACTACCTTAGCAGCTGTCTTCCCTGCTGTTGCAGCAGCTTGCTTATCCTTCCCTCCTCCCACCCTGTCCTTCTCATTCGTGCTGTCTCATCTCCTTTAATCACTTTTGGTTTGTCCTCCTGTTGAAGGGTGGGGACTGTACAGGAATCTGTACTGTACTGTGCAGCAATCCTGCTCTCTTGCTTATCACCTACATGAAGCAGCTGCTAATTGTAGTAGTATCAGGACAGCGATGACTTTGGGAAATGAGGGCAGCCTGTGCCTCACAGAGTCAATTCTGAAGTAGCAGGACGTTTTTTTTGGTCCATGCTTTCATGCCTTGAGAACTTTTAAAGCAAACAGAACCTGCGTCTTACTAAACTTTCATGGGAGGTTTTGGGGTGGTTTTTTTTCTTTTTCTTTTTTTTTTTCTTTCCTTTGTTACACACCATGATCTCAAACCTGAGAATAATTTATTAAGACAAAGTGGGATGACTGAACTTTGTGATTTTGGTTTTGCTTCAACATTAACTACCCCTGGTGATGTTTATACAGATTATGTGGTTACACAATGGTACAGGGCTCCTGAACTGGTTTTAAAAGACCCCACATATGGAAAATATATGTGGGTTTTTTTCGGGGAGGTGGGGCATCTGAGATTCAGCTGGTATAGGAGAAGGAGTCTCCTGCACATGAACTTCTGCACACAATGCGATGTTAGCAAAAAGAAAATAATCATATAAAAGCTAAATTAAAATGGTGAAATGTGCCTACATGTAAGGTCAAAGATACTGTTATTCTCTGATTCCAGATTCAGTGAAAGCAGCGTTTATCTTTAAATACGGAACTGTTATTGTATAAACCAGATTATTAATGTATTTTTTTAAAATTCTCTAGAAGATGGTAATCTATGTTATTCCTAGTTAACCTGTGCCTGTTAGATGCTGCAGACTATTTTCCGTATTATCCATATCAAAAATGCCCAGTAGTGTTGGCGCTGAGCCCCTGCCATGATCAGACAAGGATTGTCTGAAGAGCCCTAAGGAGCGGTGCAAGAGAAGATGCTGTAAAACCGAGGAAAGATGTGGAACTTCGGAGATGTAGCACACGTGGTTAACAACATGGCAACTTGGAAGTGCCAAGGGTTTTCCAAGTGTTTAATTAATTCCCACTAAAGATTTTATTCTGTATTCTATAACATTCTGTTATTGTCCACCTACTATTATGAAATTCTGGAGAGGATGTTTGGAATCGCGGAGAGGAGTGATAATTCCTGTCTGTATGCTCTCACTCATGCTGTTAGATATTGATTACTATTATCCTTAGTAATCATAACAACAGTAGGAGACTGCAGTAGTTATTCTGGTAATGTCAAACTATAAACATGGAGGTAAATAGCTTTTTAACAAGCCAGGATAATTCCTTTATTCTCAAACCTCAAATATAGTTTATAGAGCAGAATGAGTCAGCGGGAAGGATTTGCTTTTACATATCCTTCTTCTCCGGGAGAACAAGCACAGAGAGGAGTACAGCAGTGCTGCGTAGTTGGATTCATTTCAGTTTTGAAGATGGCAGGCTTTTCGATGAGGGATTTTTAATGCGTTTTAGCCATCCCCGTGAGGATACTAGAATAACCATATGGGGTACAATCTTTATATCTGTTTTAACCAGCTGATTTATTATCTCTCCATAATGTCCTTTTTGTCAAGAAGTTGGGCACCTCTTCTTCAGAGTATTTTATAAAGAGCCCGGGTTTTGCAGGGATGGTAATTCCTGAACTCCAGCATCCTAAAAATGCGAGGAAAAGGTTTCCCCAGCTCAGTGCCTTACTGGAGATGCTAAATAGCATTTCCTACTAGATCTGCCATTCAGTCACAGTCTGTGGCCCTAGCCCATATGAGGAGTTCAGCGGGTTTAATTGGGATGTCCGCACATGAAGAACGTGGCACATCAGAAATTGCTAATTAAAGAAGTTGGGATTTTCAGAAGTGCCAAGGAGATTCAGGAGCGTGAGTGCCAGTCCACAGTTTCACGAGTATTTCAGTTAACTTAAATTACTGATGTTACAATTACTGTATTCATGGAGATGCAGTTGCAGACACTAATGGTTTTTTAAAAAATGTGTTCAGTTCAGACATTGACTCGTTTCCCCTGATGTCAGGGGGAATGGGAATGGATTTAGGTTTTGCCATTTCCATCAAGCAAAATAAAAAGTCCAATAGGCAATTTCCTGTCATAAAAAGATCTGAGCGAGCAGACGGAGGAAGAATAATCTAATTGAGATGCATTTTCATTTTTACTAGCTTGCTCTATTTCATTTTTAAGAGCATACCTAAAATGTCTTCTTCCTCAAAGAGAGCTTGTTCATTAAGTCTTCAAATAAATGGCAAGCAAAAAGCTCTTTTACAAATCCCGAATGCTAGTGGTGATACCAGGCATTTCTAATAACCTATTAACACCATGAAACTCAAACAAAAAACGATGAAGGCCTCTGTTGAGTAAAGACCAGCGAAGCTTGCACCAGCAGCAGGCTTTTCTGACTCATTCTTTCTCTGGCAATAGAAAATGCAGTTGCTGCAGAGCAATGAAGGATCGCATTCATTCGTGGGGGACGGGAAAAAGCAAAGACCAGGGGCCAAGCTTTTCTCCCGCGGATGAACTACAGCGTTGGAGAGGGTTTACTCCTTCCCTCTCTGTTATGTCCTTCCAAATCTCTGGCAGTTGTAGTGGGAAATGTGGTTACGTCTCCAGAGTCAACAATTCTGTTGGTGATGGGTTGACTTTGTGTTACAGGTATATTTTCAGAAGGTGTTAAGTCCTGACAACTACGTTTAATACTTAAAATGAAATAGAGCTTTGAAATGTATGAGAGAAGAAAGGGAAAGCAGTTTATCCATTAGGCTACTTTGATTCCTCAGAAATCTTTGCAACCTTTCAAAATCCTTTCATAAACATTTACAGAGCTTCCAGGAGGATTTATTTTATTTTGTGTTTATTCGGGTTTCTTTTACCTTTCCCAAGTTTAAGATGAATCACACGGAGACAGCATAAAGGGCGGTTATGCAGTGACCCACTTTGGAAATGGCCACCATCATCCAGCTGTGGTAGCTGAAAGCGAAATGGAAGTGGAGGAATGGAGGATGTTCTTTCAGAATTAGGACATGATGCAGGAAGCCTATCTCTTCCTACGCATTTAGAGGCTTATTAACCCATCTATTTTAGACATCTGATTTATTTGTTTAGGTTAGAATAGTCCATTTTTCATCAGAACAGTCAATGAAGAGAAGCAGAGATTCTCGGAAAACGCTTCACATCGTGCCAATTAGGCAATAATTAAACTCTTAAGTCAGATGTTCTAAACTGCTTATGGAAGAACGTCTCTGTTGGGACAGCGATCCTACCTTTCTCACCTGGGCCCTTTAATTTAAGAAGCTCCAGGCACACAGTCTTAAAGTTGGGTGATACCCCTCACGTATGGAGAACGGGGACTTATTAAAGTGAGATAAGGTAAAATCAGCTCTGGAAACACTGCTGGCACGGAGCCTGCATCCACCTGAGCTGGGCTGAAAACCCGTTGTATCTTCTGATATGCTCAGAGGAGACCTTACATGCTGCAGGAAGAATCTGTAGTCAGAGATGCTACATCCTCCTGGCTGGCCAGAACATCTAAGCTGATGATCTTATAGTACCTGTCTCTTGTTTCCTATTCCATGCTCAAAAACTGCACGACTGCAAGAACTTCAGGCTCTGTTTGTGCATGGGAAATTACATCCACAGAAGCGTAAAGGCTAGGGCAGCACAAGTAAATGCAATTTGGAAATAAAGATATAGGGACAGATCGTTGGCTATAGAGAGAAAGGCGGAGCACGGGAGGTGAAAAAGCCTTGAGTGGATGTATAGTTGCCACAGTTACTCTGATAGTCCGTTCATATCCCCCACCTAACAAATTCGAGGAGTATTTTGGGACAGTCCTCCACCAGCAAAGGGCTGCTAAAGGGAATATTTTCTCCAGTATAATTTAGATAAAACTCTGGGGCCCTTACCTACCCTAGAACTGGGAACTAAAATAAATAACTCACCTTCCACCCACCCGCTGCACCAATTCAGGAAGATGAGCCAGAAACCGTGAACTAGGTTACACAGCAATAGATTGAAAGCCAGACATCCTAGATGTTACTGAAGTAGGTGCAGTGACAAAAAAATTATAAGATCATTTAAGTAGAGAACAGACACCGAATAGCACTAGATTAAAAGATTCTTACTAACCTAATGATAGGAATTTATGTATAATGACATGAACAGATATAAATTCATATCTATATACACACTGCTAAACTAGTCACTCCTGTAGACTGCAAAGTGTCCTTGGTTTGTGTGTGTGTGCAGCAAAGCAGAGATACACAGAGGAGCCTGAAGGTCTCCAAAAGCCTGTATTCCGCTAAAGTTTTGTAAGATCTCTCATAAAATGTTAATTATATGTTCTCCTACACAAACAAAGAGAGGATTCAGAGACACTGGCCAAGTCTTCACTGTGCTGAGCCTGCTCCTCAAGGGACATAAATTTTATCATGGAAACGCCAAGGATCTGGCTCTTTGCAGAGTGAGAAGAAATCACACACTGATCAGTGAAGAAAAACAGTTTGCTGGCACCCAGACGGAGGCTGAGGAAAGCAAACTCCGCAGCCAAAATAGCATAAAGCACGCAATCACCTTTTAATGTATAAACAAAGGCCAATGGGTTATGGTTGCTTAGGAAATGTGATTTTGTTTTTAACTTGTTAAACAAGGAGGTTTTTACAAGAACCTCCCTACAGCACTTTGTATAATACTTCTAAAACTGCTTAACATTTTTCTTCATGACATATTGAGGGTATCATGGCGTGATACAGCACTAAGCATTGTTTTGGGAGCAATTTCTCCAAAAATTACTCTTTGCTTCATCTGTGTTGTGCTGAGCCCGCCAGCCAGCAGGTGTGGCTGTGGAGCCTTTTGAAATCCACGGGATTTCTTTCATCAGTCCAGATGCTGCGGAGAGATGTCATCACTGTACCCATTACTAACAAGGATACAGTAATGCTACAGGGAAATCCCAGGGTAACTGTAAACACGAGTGCCGTGTGTACGGCTGTATTCTTCACAGACGTAGTGTTGGTATGTTTTGCTGCAAAGGACTTTAAACTATTGGTTGTGTCCTTCGCTGACAAGCTCCATTTTTAATGTATACAATTGGCATTATCCTTGGAACTACTCACGAGGCTCTCTGAATTGCTAAATAACAGATTTACTTTAGATGCTGGCATATAATTTTAAGAGAAAATATTCTTTAATATAACTTAAAAGATCATTTCTCTTTTTGCTATCAGATTCTTACCAGAGCTGAAAGCCAAGTTCTTACAAGAAACAAAATTAAATTCTCCTTCAAAGCACAGAGGGAATAACAAAGATGTAGAACTAGAGTTCTAGACGAGAAGTGCTATTTTTAATGCCTGTCAGAATGGTACAGGATTTGGAAAGACAAGAACTGGTTTTCTTAAAATACTTACTGCTGTGTAAAATTGTCATTGTAATTACAACACACTGGTGCTGGATTAGCTGTGTGTCTTCATCGGCTTGAATCAAATCAGTGTCACTGCAGTGGAAAACTGAATATTGATTTTGAGGGAGAAGTATTTCCAAAATTAAATAGAACAAAGTGAGCAGACTTTTAATCTGCTGCCTTGTATTTTGCTATTTTAGATTGGACCTCAATTCAGTGTTTCATCTGTGTTTAGCAAAACAATTTTGCATATATTCAACTACACTGGATTCAAGCACGCACTTACTCGCTTTTATAGCAGGGTGACTAGACTGTAGGTTTAACCACACTGCTGAACTAGAGACTACACACCTGCAGCTAGATTAAGTGCGAGGGGAGAAGCGCAAGCAGGATCCAACCTCAAAGACTTCTCAGGTTGATACTATCCTGCTCTTTCTGTCCAATGGTGTTCATATTTTATAGGTGGTTTTAAACACCAGCATCAACAACTTTTTCACTTGTAAAAGGATCTTCCACCTAGGGAACACACGACATCCTTCGGGGGTCTGTGCATTATTTTTGAATATTTCTCTTGCAGATGATCATCCGCTGTGTTATTCCAGGTATGTTAAGAAAATGCTGGACTGAGTGTTCCAGCTGATGTTTTGTCACGGTTTCCAAAAATAAAAGAAAACAAATTAAGATTGTAGGAAACCAGTCATGACTGTGGAGTCAGCAATTGCTGAGCTGACTTACACTTGGAATAACAGTCGGTAAAAAACCCAACAAAACTTGGCTCACAGAAATTTCCTGAACTGGAACCGCCAATAGGATTATTTTTAGTTCAGGTTTTAATGTTTTGTTTGAAGGGAAAAGAGTTGCCAGATGAAAAACATTAGGTACAGTTTGAACAAAAGCTATTTTCTTGTATGCTAGACTTTAAGTAACACAATTTTATAGGGCATGGTTTCACAACTACCTCTGTTTCTTACGTTTTCCAGCTCCAGCATCACTAACAAAAATAAGGCTAATGTGAAAAAGTGAGAAGGGACATCTTAGCCAAAAGCTACTTTTGGTGTACTTTTACAGTGATGCGAGGAGATGCTAGCTAGTGGTCCCCTAACTGGCCCAGGAAACCCTTTTACACCTGAACAGCGATAATAGGCTATAGGTTGGTGAGCAGGATTGACAGGCATGAAGGATTTAAAAATATTTAATATTTTTTATTGTTAAATACCTAGTATTTAAATATTCACTGTGATATTACCTATTTAGACTTCACAGAGTCTAATTTTGTACCTGTTTATTCTGTATAATTAGAAGCCATATTTAGCTTTGGCTACAGCCTTTTATTCCAGCAACTAAGCATGTTTCATCTAGAAGTGTTCTGAAATTTTATTTCAAAATTGTTTCAAAACAAATATTTGGTACAGCTTGACTCATGTTTCTTTTGGCAGCAGCGCTGCCTTATGCAGCCCAAAGTCATGCTGTTTGTTTCCAGACCCACATCGTTCCCTCAGCTGTGCTGGTGTAATTGCATGTGGGGTTACGCAGTGAACCCAGTCAAGGACTTGATCTGGACTAAAATAACCTGACCAAAGATGGTTATTTTGGACTTGGATCCCTTTCCTGCACGACAGCCTCATAAAGATGCGGTGGCACCACCGAGACAGTGACCTGGGAAGGGAAGAGCGAGAGGGGCACAGGGAAAAGAGGGGCTGCTTCACCCGGGACATGAAACAGCATCTTGGCTTTACAGACTGAAACCCCCTACAATGACTTTGACCTGTTCAGTATCCAAAGAAAAAAAAAAGAAGTGCATAACTATGATACTGTAGTCGTGTTTTAATTATGTTTCTCCAGTATCCATGTCTAAATTAACTGAGTGTACTATGAATTAATGACATGCTCCAGGGATTAGTGTACATAGGCAACATATGAGGAATCTGCATAATAATGTAAGATTAGGGAAAACATGCAAATATGTATTTCTGGGAGGAAAATCTACTCAGAGAATGTAAATTACAAACAAAAAAAACTTAACAGAAAATGAATAGGTATTTTAGAGTTATCTTGCTGTTTTGTGTTACCAGCCCTGATTGATGATGGGTCACTGAAGGGAGATGAACAGTTACTCATTAACAGCTGAGTTACTACAGCGTGATTCAAGAGGCCAGGCAGTATCCTCCATTGTTGGTATTCACTGGGTGTGAGCTGAGGATAAATTACCTGCAGAGGCGGTAAAAGAAGCTGGAACTAGAAAAACACCTAGTGGAGGCGAGCTAAACTGCTGTTCCACATGTTTAACTGAAACTGGTAGGAGTCTGGGTTACACGGAAACTGTTATTGGGGCTGTATGGAAAGTGTTATTGGGGCTCTCTCGTCCATCCTGTATTTTTTGGGAGAAGCAATTTCTGCTCGATCATTACATTATCTGGTATTGCCAGGTGTCTGTAAAGTATTTGAAGAATCTTGCTGAGCAGCAAAGCTAATACAATAACAAAACTGGAAGAGTTTACAAGCGGTGAAGGCTAGAAGCCTTTGTTGATCCTAGGAAGAAAACTCAAATTCTTACTGCAATAACTTTTCCTATTTATTGTCACATATTTAAAACTTTTCATTCGCTTTCCGCTGTTGTGTTTTACAGGTGGTCACTGATGCTGCTGGGAAAAAAAGGACAAACACCCTAATCTAGATAGTAGGGCATGGTAGAAAGCTATGAAAAGCCTGGAATGTTAAAAAAATAAACAATGTTAAAAAATAAAGAGCGCTATTGTTATGTTTAAGTTCAAAATAAATATTTCTTTTATTTCGTGGCTTTATAGCATGGTAACTATTTAAATTCAGCAATTACAATATAAAATCTTGAAATACAAACAGAGTTTTGGATAACATTTCATGGCAACAAAAAGTCACACCATCAAAATTAGGACAATTTGGGCACATCTTGGTTTCTTCCTATTTAGTCTTGCATTATTTATTAAACTTAAGCATCAGAGTAATGCAGCCCTTGCGAATTTGCTCTCTGGCCTGTGCTTTGCTGCCAGCCCGTTTATGCAGAAGCGATGCCCCTGCTGTGGCAGGATTAATAAAGTGTTGACTGACAGATTCTAACTGTAACAACTGCTTTTAGGGGTTATCACGTGTGGGTGTGAAAAAGCTGCACTGGCCCTCTGAAGAAAGCAGATTTACTACAGATAAACCCTTAATGACATCACCCGGCTGTAACCAACACTTTGGAATGCTTCATAAATCTGTAAGTTTTTGTAAAGTGTATATCCTACACAGGGCTTGTCCTTACCAACACCAGGCTAGTACAGCTCTATGCCCTGTGCTCAAATACTGGGACAATTAGAAGAGATTACACTGAGATTTAGATGCTAGGCTATTTTGAAAATCTCTTCCTCTCCTAATGCATTTTCCCATATAATCCTATCTAAAAAATTATTTCGAGGGGGTGGGTTAAGTAGGGAACTGGGGGGTTAAAGTCACCCAGTCCAGAAAAAGCTTATGTGGGCTAGGGGTTAGAGCTCAGAAAAGCAGATTTCATTCACTGCATTCCACCTCAGGAGATGGAAGAGCATACCTTGAAGATCCCAGAAAGAAAAACATTATCTATGAGGCTCAAAAAAAAAAAAAGGTGTGAAAGGGAGACAGGGCTAGCAAATCCTCCAAGAATAAATAATAAAATATTTTCCATTTAAAGTGGCCAACTGGATCTGACACTAGCCTAGAAGATGTCTGGATCATGTTCCTTCCTTGCTGTGCTGAGATGGTTTGGCATAAATAATCTCATTGCTGAACACATAAGATTCCTCTTCTGTGAAGTGCTATTGACTTTGCAAAGCCCACTGAGAGCTACTGATAGAAAATGTGATGCTAGAGTTGGTATTAAAATGTGATGTTTTCCTCATTTAAAAGAGAGTCAGAGAAGACCTTTTAGTCAACTAATCTCTGCTGTTACATGCTTTGCCCTCTGGAAATTAGTAATTATTTGTCTGTATGCTGTATGCCTCCCACCACTCTGCAGAGTTAGCAAATCTAACACCATGGAAAGAGGAAATCGTAACACAAGCAGGACTTCCTTGCAGGTATAAAACTCGTAAAAAAAAGAAGGTGCTTCTGTGAGTAATGTGAAAATAACTATTCAATTCAGAAATATCTATTGCACTTACTGATGCAGCTGAAGGCACGTCCAGATCGCAGCATCATCAGCCATGGGCTACACAAGAGGACCCAGCACAGTCAGACCTACCATGCAGCTCAAACAGTTCCGCTCTTCGCCATCAGTTTCTGTTTGTTTTTAATAATTTTCTGTGGAGGAACGAATACTAAAATTGTTAAGTATTTTATTGCACATACAGATACGTGTTTAAGAAACATGATGCAGTTGCTCAGCTGCAGAAGTTATTTTCCAAGGGAAAAGACTGATTTTCAGAGACTGCGTTAGACAGAGAGTACCTTACTTATATCAAGCATTACTTTGAAGGGTTGCAAACAGATCTCCTTTCTTGTTGGTTGTGGGGTGTTACCGACAGTAAAAGCCATACTTCTTAAATCTCTGCTCAAAGGCATTTCATATAGAGAAAAAGTTGCACCAGCTGTTGAAACAAAATAGTTATTTTTCTAGTGTAAGTATTTTGGATTCATTGGTTAATTCTTTGCTTTGTTCTGTTGCATAGAAAGCTTATACAGACTGTGATGAGACAAAATTACATCAGATATACAAATATCCTCTCAAAATTCAGAACTTGAATCTTTCCTTGAGTCACTTGGATACAGCTGCTAATTATCTCATAGAATGCGTTTTGCTGCAGTTTGAAGAGCATATGATGCCAAAGGAGAAACTGCAGAGTCACACCGTAAACTGTGTCAATGTTTCTTTAAACCAGAAGTCCCTACCTTCTCATGGGGAGGAAGGATAATCTAATAGTTAAAGTAAAGAAGCAAGAAACAGCCAGCACAGGGAACACTCCTCCACTGAGAGCTTATAGAGGAAGTATAGTGGAAACTTTCCTTCCCTGACAAACAGGGAAAAGGGAGTGATAAGTCTCGTCTTGCGCAGCGGTAGGTGAAGACTTAAGCACCATGTATCGGCTTCCCTGGCAAAACCCGCTGCCATTAAAGCAATATTCTGCTTTGTTCTGAGAGAGCTGGGACGTGTGATATTCTGAAACTCTTAACCATCCTATTTTTCATCTCCGGGCACTGAGCAGAGAAGTTTCAGTATGTCTGAAATGACATTTCAGTAGTTGAATGCTGAAAATGTGAAAAACTGAGATCTCACTGAGAGATAAATATGTGCAGTTAATAAACCTATTATTCTTTCATTAAGTCCTAGAAGCAAATGCAGCATTACTGAAGACGGAAACAATTTTGTTGCTATCACTGGAGTTCAACGCACTTAAGCCAGAACGAAACATAAACGTCCACATAATCCTCTGTGACCTCTCAATTATTCCCACGCCGCGTAACAGTGATTTCATAGATTACACTGAAGGGAAGTGTAATTTAAGCTTTCTACAGTATGTGTGCTCATCCTTTTAGCTTTCTTATTCAGTAGTCATTGAGGCAAGTAAATCTGTAGTGTATTCTAGCTGGAGTAGGGGTTGCAGCAAAGGCACTCGGGCCCATTGTGAGTTTTGTCTTCTTTCCAGTGCTATTTTCCATAATGATTTCATCCCTACCCTGGTGTCTGATTATTAGAGGAATAGCCTTTGTATGCAGAAGACAATGTATTGATTGCTAGCCATGGTGGAGCTGTGTGGGAGACGAGTATTTTGTATCTACAGCTGAAGCTTGCTGGAGTAAAGAATCACTAGCACAAAACATTTGCTCTAACTTTCCATGGATAAAAAAAACATTTTGGTAATAAAACACAAGATTCTCAAAATGTAGCTTAGACAAGTTTCACTCAAATATTTACAGTTAAGTAAAAATATTTTCTGAGAGGTGGGAAAACCTAGCAGTGTCCACTGCTGCTTATAAAATTCGTGCCTCTACTTTCATATTTTCTTTTTCTGTCTTAACTGTAGTAATTCAAAACCCTGCCTCAACAGAAACGAGAAAGTTTATTCTCTGGAACTTCTCTTTGGAAATCGGTTGCCATCCAAACAGTAGCATCTTGATTGCTGGAACTGACAAAACATTCATTGATTTTTACCAGTATCCATGTTTGGTTTGGATTGTCTGCCTTAAATCTACTTTTGAAAGCATGTCAAACCCAGCCCTTCTTGTTACACCGTTCTTAATACTAGACGAGACAGCTTGTGCTCGGTAGTATCGACTCTTTTTTAAACATACGTAATCAGACTACATTGTCCCCTTTTGGCGTTACATAAAATACACAGATGTATAGTTGAAAAGAGGTTCACTGTAGGGCGGCATGTGAAATATATTGCCATGAAGAACCACCCTTTCTTAACTGGGTTGGTCATATGATTGGTATTTGGCAGAGACTCATAGCATGACTCAGTGAAATCTTTTTAACAGTGAAGCTTCTCATATAGTAAACATTCCCAAGCGCTAGACTGTATAGTTTTATTTCACTGAAGTTAAATCCCATTATATTAAATTATAATGTGGAAACATTCTCTACGTTAATTTAATGGATGCAGCTCTCTAAGTTCTCACCATCTGTTCCACCCTTTAATTACAAAACCAAAAAAGTACAATTCACAATCCCATGATAAAAAAAAAAAAAAAGGACTAGAAGTGATTTGGATGCACAGGTATGCATTATACTCAGACTGCCAGCATTGGTTACATACATGGTTTCACTTGACAGTAAGCTGTACTTTGCTGGTAGCAGCCCTACTTTAAAAATAAGTATTGGTAGTTTCAAGCGGATAAATGGTTAGTCACTGCCTCACCTAGAAATCTTATGGTCCAGTGCTGTGGTTCTGACTTTATCTTAGATATAGCTGCTTTTCAGGGTAAGTGAAATCACCTTTGTGCCTGCAAGCCACTGAACGCTGCAGAATCTTTTGGGGTAAAAGAGGGTACAGAAATGTGGTAAGTGAAAAGCCACGTTATAGATACTCCTTGTTAGTACTTTTTAGAGGGGCTATCCTCTCTAAAAACAGTACTTCTTTTTTCTTCTGGATCATGTGTAGAAAGCATTTACATTTAAAGCAGATGAACATAATGCAATTATTTGCATTCAGTGACACTGCCCGGAAGTTTTTTCATTGAGAGACACAAAAAAATAATGGCTTTGTTCCCCTAATAGTTATGACTTTTCTGTTAAAGATACCTTATACTTTAAAGAAAGTGTATTTCAGTTTAAAAAAATCTCCTCATATAACTAACAGAATTAATAGCAGCTGTAACACTTCGCAGAAGGGGATGTGGGAGTTGAAATGGCCCTGAAAATCTTCAAACAGATACAAGAGACATCTCCTGTCTCCTGATCTGTTCACCAGCCCATGGTGCCTCCTGCTATACTGGTTTCATAGACAGAGCAAGAGTTATTTTCTTGAACACAGAAGTGTATTAAATAATCACATAAAACGAGAAGAACTTGTTTTGGAAGAAGTCAGCCCTATCTCAAGGCTACTGTAATGTACACACCTTTATTGTGGAAATTCTTTCATCTGGTGTATTATCTACACATAAGTAATTCTTGACAGATTTTGGTACATTTGCCTGACTGTCTCCAGCTGGCCACTGTCAAAAAATTAGAGCAGTCATAGCTGTACCAATAAAGTTTTTTCAACTACGAGGAGAATGACTATGAATTATTTCCTGCTGTAATAGATAAAATTTTTAAGGGAAGTGTAACTATAGTTAGGACAGAGAGGGCAATTTATGAAAAGGTACATTGAGAGACTTCATCTAGAAACAGCTGCAACACAAGAATAGTAAGTAGGTTTAACATTTACGCTGTTGAGACGAATTTGTATTATAGCTTTGGTGCCCTGGAAGGTGCTGTCTCTGAAATAAAACATTCCTCTGAGGAAGTTCAGCCAGGTTTTTGTAAGATTATTTTTGATGGTAAAACGTGAATCAAAATTAAACTTGCTGTGCAGTGTCCCAAAGCACTGGGACAGTGATTCCGTGACAGAGAGCCTCCCTTGTGCAGCTGGCAAGCTTCTCCCTCTCATTCTGCGCAACTGAGATCAAACACTGTTCCAATAGACCCTGCACCGCCTCTCCACTAGTTCAGTCCTGTAATAAATATACATTCATTATGGAACTGAAAAATCCTAATGGCTCAAGTTAATGACAGTTTTCTGAAACCAATTCTTCTCTCTGGTAATATACCCGATATCATTACTTAATTATGGAGTAATTATTAATCCAATAAAAACAACAGTCATAATTTCATTGATCTTTTCAGTTTGTAATCCGAGGAAGAAAACCACACTGGTGAAGTGTACAAATTAACACTCGCTTGTGCTACATATGTACACCTGAGAGTAAATCTCTGCGTACCACAGCAGCAAGTGAGGTTAGCACTAGCTCCTGGCTTTGAACACATAGAGACTGACAGCTTTTGGATGCATGTACTGCCTACGAGTGAAATTCAGCCAGTTATTCAGCCAACACAGCTCAAGTTCAGCATGTGCTTGGGCAGCCCAGCACAAGCCCAGCTTTTAAGCCTGCAAACTTTTCAGATTTGTTGCCTTGGGTTTCCAACAGCTGGGTGTGTATAGCATCTGCATGACAGACGTGCAATACAATATAGCGGACTCGCACTCTGGGGCTAACACAAGGAGGATGTTACTTTGCCAGTGAACGCATTCAGCAGTTACCACTAACGCTATATACATCAAAAAGGAAGTCAGACGCTCTGTCAGCAAGATCCCAGTTCCAGCTGAAATGCTGATAGTTTTGGCATTACCATCTACCAGCGAGATTAACGTCACTCTTCACGGCCATTTCTCATTCTTTTGCCAAACGCAAGATTTTTATTAGTCAAATTTGTAACAGCGTATTTTTTATTTTCATTATATTTACCTTATACACAACTTCAGGGAGAAAAGCCTCTCAGTTTAGAATGACATTTCCAGAGCTTATGAGGTGTTGTGGATCATTTGGCTAAATCCGATTCAGTGAGGCTGAAAAGGGAGAAGAGAGGAAGCTATGCACAGGAAAAGGTACAGTGGAGGAGAACAACAATCAGGAATAATGCTAGCTTTGATGGAAAAAAGGCGTTGATCAAGGAGCGAGGTCACAGCATGCAAAGAAACAGGAGATGAAAAAATAAAATGTATTATTCAAGTAGAAGAGATCAGTGTTTGTTGTTACTGTGACGACCAGCAGAGCGGGGGAGCTGAAGGGAGGTACCTAGTGTTCTCAGGATTAACCACTGCCTCTTCCCAACCATCCTTCATCCTTCACAAGCCACATGAGTTTGATGGATATGATGAGGAAAGGTGGGGAAAGGTGACCCAGCTCTGTGCTGGAAAGATGTAAAACCAGAGACGGTACTTTGCCTATGAACACAGTGTTACTAATGCAGAAGCTCAGGTTTATCAAGTGTAGCTCCATCCACCTGGGGATATTCTCTTTCCAAGTAATTTACCTTTGTCATATCATTTTGCATATTTATATATTTACTATTATTACACTCACAAATATTTTGACTGTCATTGAGTTGGCATGACTAGTAGTTTCTACTTGGGCAATACAGGATTACCAAGGATGCTTATGCTTGGGACTGAGGTGTGCTGACAACACATGACTTTATAATGCCAAACCAGAGTCAGTCCACCCATTTTTATTTTCATTAATAAATTTACTGTCATTTATATTAAACTGGCTCTCAAATTTACCTCAAAAAAGAAAAGACAGTTCTATGCAGGCTCTGTATAACCCAGCTACAGTAGTGCAAATAATTTCAGGTTGCTACAGTGTGTTCTTCCACTCCGCCCTTAAAATAAGGCTTTTGGTGAGAACACTGTTATGTAAGGCTGCAAACGAGATTTGGAACAATAATAATTATCCAACTTGCCACCTATTTTTAATACTTCAGATGGAAGGCACTGAAATTCTGAATGATAATCCTCAAAGAGCAAAGCACAGCAGTGAATCCACCTATTACAATGAAATCTGATTCAGTATTAGGTTAAAAATAAGGTCAGGCTATTATTTGTAACTAGCTATTACTAATAATACACCTGTTAACCGCAGGGAAGCGAAATCATGATCTAAGAATAAGTGTGCCTGTGCAGTGAATATATCACGGTTCTCCTTTGTCCTTTCACACAGACACAAATAGATTTCAAAAGAAATTTTCCCTCCCAATCTCTCTACTAAGAGGAAGCGTTTAAGCAGCAGCCAGGACACAGCACTGCTTGGAACTGAGCTTAAGAGCTGATGCTGAGCTGGATGGCGAGGCAGCAGTTTAGCCAAGGATTCTTTAGCAGTTTGCATGTACCTCTTTTGTCACGCAAGACATCTGTGATATCTCCAAAACAAGACTGATATTATATTAACGTGCTTCTAGAAGTCATAGGTACTCCCCAACTGAGTTCATGCTTCCTTCGCTACAAGATACTGGCAGTGCTATGAAGCAAACCTATATTTACCTGGCAGGAAAGTGAGGGAGGAATACCTCAGATTTTCTCACTGTAATCCTTTTTAGCAGTCTTTCTGTTGCTTAACTCTCTAGTTGCTTGGCCCAAATGAATGTCATTATGAAGTAACTGTGATGAGGTATTAACTGAAGAGCAAATACCTGAAAAAAACGCATGCAATAGCTGTAATATGCAGAGAATCTCATTCACTCACTCAAATAAACAGGCTACTGTACAAATAAACAGGCTACAAATAAACAGGAATGACTACATCAGTTAGGTGTTGCCTGGCTTAAGTGTAACAGGATCTCCAGGACAAGACAAGAAAAAGAGGCACAGAATAAAGGCAAGAGTCCTACTTATTGGTTGAACTGCACTGTGTACTTCTCCATTGCCTCAGCACTTTGCAAGGGCACAGTTAAAGAGCAAAAATGTTACAACAAGCAAGGGCAAAACGTCTCGGAGAGCTCAGGCTTAATATCCTCAAGTCTGCAGGTACAGCACTTGGTCCTCCTGGATTTATAGGCATTTAATAGGCATTCCAAGGAAAACGATCCTCATTGTGGCCCTGAAGCCTCCCCAGCTACATCAGCCAGCTGCCTTCTGGATTAGTTACTGCATTTTGCCGTAAGTCTATGCACCAAGATGAGGAGAGAAAACACATCCTGCAGAGGTTTTAGCCATAATTCAGCCATCACATTGTGTTTGAGATTTCACAGAAGGGAGCACTGCAGCTCCTCGCTAAGACATTGCAACTGGAGAAAAAACACCTCTTTACAAGTCCTACTTTTTCAGATTCCTAAAGCCAACCACCTGAAAGCCAGCAGCAGTGGTTTCTCCATTGTGTGCTGGCACGAAAAGCAAAGATATATACCTATCCCACGCCCAATTGTCTGTACAAGGAATGTGGGATGTGCCAAGTTTGTCATTTATTAAAAAAAAAACCACCACACTTTGGATCATATTATCTCCATGACAACTGCTTGCATGTATTAATAATTTGTTCTGTCCTTAAATGTAGCTTATGGAAAACACCAAACAATAGCAGAGCTTTTTCAAAGAAAGTACCTGTAAGATGAGCCATGCTGATCGGAGCACCACACCAGCAATCAGCAAGCCTGAAGCCTCCTAGCACACGCTTAGCACGACATTTCACACATGTTTACGTTATTTGTTTTAAAGGAAGGAATCTAAGCATGTGCCAAAGTACCTGTTGAACTGGGCTCTCTAGTGTCTTGACTCTAAATGCTTCTGTCATGTTTGGCAAGTTATTTTACTATCTGTTTCCTCAATGGAGCTGAAATCGTGTATTTGTCCATCTGGCCACAGTGATAGTGACAGTATTTGTCCTGGCAGGGGTAGCATTTGTCAAGTGCTCTACAGATTAGAGCTGGTAGACGATATGTAGCATTTTCAGACCCGAGGAGGAACGCAGCCATGTGCTCAGGTGCACAGTGGTGTACCTACTCCACCAGCGCTCCTGCCCAGCCAGCCAGGCGACAGCGCCAGGCCAGATGCGCACGCTGAGCGCGGCGTTCAGTGCCACGCTCATGGCGAGAGGAGGACAGAAAATATTTGCAAAGCATTAAAAACCAAACATTCGTGAATGAGCACTCTTTTCCTACCTTTTTAAAGATTCTTGACTTTGAAACATCTGTATCCATCGGCGCTTCAAAATGGGATTTTCACAGTTACTTTGTAACTTCTCCTTTCAGGAAGACTGGGCACTTCCTGGTTTCTCTACATCATCAGAGTGAACTATGAATGAGCAAATTTCAAGTAATATGTTTTGTGGTATGTAAGGTGATTAATAATGACATTCCACGCTTTATAGAAGCCATTTAATTGAACTTTTAAAGTGAGTAGGGCTCTGTTGATAGTGGTATTACTGACGTCTCTGACTTTGTCATGCACTATTTGGACTCTGGAATGAGTCAAATATACAGAAATAATATTTGTTCGTGCTGATGTAACGCAGATATCTGACATAAATAGCTTCTCTTCTAGTTCCCATCTTTTGCAATCGTTCTGCTGAAGAGCACAAGATTTATCTGACTTAACAGGACTATTAAGACACAAAACATATGGTATTTTATGTCAGTAAGTGGACAGTATCTGAACATGCGAGAGATTACATGACGTATAATTCTGACTTAATCTGATCAGGAATAGTCCCTTTCCCCACAGAGGCAATTGACTTCTACACTGAAGTACCAGTGTCTGTACTCTGCCTACAAAAAAACTGTATTCATCAAAGAAGGCAGTCCTACATCAAAAGGTGGCAACTCATTTATACAATGCTGGACAGCCTTTTAATTCTGCATTTAGTATTAAAACACCATAGCAACAGACACTTCAGACATGCACTGACAGATACTTAGAACCAGTAAAATATTCAGAGAGAGATTAAGTGTGAAGAAAACTACGGTACATGTTTCTTACTCTACAACGCTTAATCAACACCACATTCCCACAGTTGTACAATGCCCGACAATATAAATCTGCATGGTTTAAACACTGACTGATGTCTCTTACACTACAATGGAAATGCCAGTGCCACTTCAGCAACTGGTAAGATTACTGCAGTTACTAACACACACGTTGATGAGTTTGAGATTTGTTTCAGACTGTTACAGAATTAGTTGGCACTATAGGTGGTTTGGCAAAAAAACCCAAATAACCTACGAACTTGACGTGTGTAAACAGAAGTGCAGTCAGCTCGAACAGTTAACCTTTTACAGGAATGCGTACATAGGAAACACTTGTCACCAACTCAAGTGCTAGAATCGGGTACAGCAGTAAGGACTACCCTTGACTCATCGTGGCAGCCACACCCAGGCCATCTCCTTAGTTACAAGCCACACACACACACAAACGCCTGGCATGTATTCACATACTAAACATGAAGTATTATTACTGCCACCTCACAATTCACAGTTTAATCTTACCGTATGTCTGAAGTACTGACAAACCCCCAACTTATGCAACACAGCCGGTATTCTTTCATTATTTTGCTCTCCTTTGAAGGCTCAGATAACTATCTAAGAAAGAAGAGAAAAGCAACTGTGATTCTCCAAACTATTGATTATGAGCAGGAGGGAGGAACAAGATCTGACTTCTGATCCACATACAGATGATCTGAAACAATATGAGGATAAAGCACAAAGCTAATCCTTGGGATGGAGATGGAAACAAAAATTTTCTTTTTCTCTGCGAGTGTCCAGACAATCGAATGCTGAATTCTCTCCTAGTCAGCGGCACAGCTTCACCTGCAAGCAGGGAGTGCTGAATCGCCTACCCCTTCCTTCCCAAGTGGCATTTGTCCTGGCAGTTAAGAGCTATGACTGAGCCTTTGCAAAGGAAAAGGGTTTCTTTCTCAGGCAAGCACTTTATGCTCCTGTGAACCAGCGCTGGGCTTGGGAACCATCACACTGGCTCTGAAGATGGTAGCAATCATTACTGCAATCTGTAAGCAGCCCTGTCTAACCCACACTAGCTGTGCTTTCCCTACACCTATCAGATAAAACATCACAAGACTTTGGCTGTAGTTTCACAAGCAAATAAGCCAGGTTAGTAGTTCCCTGCTGCTGAGGTGGTTTTATTTCAGCTGGATCAACTGTCTGTTACAGAGAGCCTGAGAGTCCCAGCTGAGAACACCACCCTTCAGCTGAAGGCTGGACCAGTGTCCACAGCTCCCTTCCAACATCATCCCTTCCATGATCCTCACCCCACACATCCCTTCCCATGCCAGCTCAAACCAAAATAGTGGATAAGGGTACAGATGCAGCACAGAACACTTTTTCAGGTAGAGCAGGTTTTTTTGAATGCTCATTTTTGCTGGCAACAAATAGGCAGTAATGTTGAGAGGGGACTGCTACCGGTGCCATCCTCCTGTCAGCTTCATGTGACCATCACCCATCCAAGAGCAGAGGCCACCTTGTTCTGGATTGTAGTTCGACACTGATAAGGCACTGAGGCACTCATTTCTCTTGAGACTGAGGCACCGAGTAACAAAATCATCGGTTCAGATTTTTCTGAACATTGTGAAAAAAAAGTAAAAACCAACAGTAATCAGTCAATTTTTTTGTAGACAGAAGCATAATTAACTGTAAGACTGAAACCATGAGGAGTTCAAAGATGTAATCTACTTGAGTTTCACCAAGAACTTCACTATCTCTAAGAAAAATACAGAGCTAAATGTGGTCTTAAAACTTCTTACTATGCCAGGTCAACGGTTATGAGGGAAAAACTTTAGCTTGGCAAGTTACACAAAAGAAGATGTTATTGTTTCATGTTCTTTGCATTTATTTGTTCAAGATTATTTTGGGAATATTAAGATGCGCTACAAAGTAAAATCTTGAAACCTATTACTTTTCAATAAATTACACTTTTCCTTCTACAACTTTAAGTACAAAACTAAGAACATCTCAAGATGTAAAAAGTGCAAACATTCTGGACAAGAAACAAATAACCCGAGTTAGGTCATTCAGAGAAACTGATTTCTACTGGGAACGTATGACACCAAGAAACCGAGACTGACCTATGAAAGCAAACATTCTTTTCCCCTTACTCACTATGTAATTGTTAATTTGCTTCAATAGTAGCAAAGAATTTAACAATTTAGACTCTGTATTAGGCAAACCCTGACAAAGACAATTAACATTTATTAACTAGGAAAAGTCCTTATTGATTTGATGTCAGCAGGGTACATTTTGTGGAAATTTTGACCCATTTAAGTGAAAAACTATTTTTTTACTGATTATTTCATGTTTTTCTGAAGTTACTTAGGGGAAATCTCGCACTGACTAGTACCTCTATAATTTCAAGATGCAAACTGCAATAAAATACATAATCAATTACAGATCACAGATGCAGGTTCCTTTCATTCCTTTTTATTACATCATATTTGTCCCTCCTATCCTACTGACATCTTTTCCTTTAGGTAGAAAGCACGCGTCCAGGTACACTAAGGTAGCTGAGGTCTACCACTAGTTTCCTGTGCTTTGCTGGAAGCTTACGCTGAACCTCACTTATTCGTTCTCTCTTAAAAGGTCATCGTAAACCCAGGTCTCCCAAGAACTCTTTCAGTATAAATTGTTTTACAGAACAGAAATGCAATGCTGCCCTTTTAACCTAAGCATTACACGGTGGTACAAGCGAGATAATATTTAACGCTCGTGCTTCAGCTAAGAAGATTTATTTCCAACTACCTAACGCCAGCGAGCGCCCTCCACTCCCTTGTTCCCAGAGGGTCGGGGCAACCGTGCTCAGGACCACGGCGAGAAGCACAAACACTGTGAAGCCAGACGAAGCGATTACAAACAGCCCTCCCTCGGTCCCCCAGCACACACGGGGCAGGCCGGGCGCCCTGTCCGGTCAGTGTCCCNTAGATCACAGATGCAGGCTCCTTTCATTCCTTTTTATTACATCGTATTTGTCCCTCCTATCCTACTGACATCTTTTCCTTTAGGTAGAAAGCACGTGTCCAGGTACACTAAGGTAGCTGAGGTCTACCACTAGTTTCCTGTGCTTTGCTGGAAGCTTACGCTGAACCTCACTTATTCGTTCTCTCTTAAAAGGTCATCGTAAACCCAGGTCTCCCAAGAACTCTTTCAGTATAAATTGTTTTACAGAACAGAAATGCAATGCTGCCCTTTTAACCTAAGCATTACACGGTGGTACAAGCGAGATAATATTTAACGCTCGTGCTTCAGCTAAGAAGATTTATTTCCAACTACCTAACGCCAGCGAGCGCCCTCCACTCCCTTGTTCCCAGAGGGTCGGGGCAACCGTGCTCAGGACCACGGCGAGAAGCACAAACACTGTGAAGCCAGACGAAGCGATTACAAACAGCCCTCCCTCGGTCCCCCAGCACACACGGGGCAGGCCGGGCGCCCTGTCCGGTCAGTGTCCCCGGAGGGGCCGGCGCTCAGCACCAGGGACAGGAGGGGCAGGCACCGCCATGTCAGGCCTCCGACAGCGGCCCCCTCACAGCAGCGCCCGCCGCTCCCACGGGCAGGCGGGGCTGCCCTGCCCAGACCCCCACTGAGGAGATCACCAGACCCTCAGCAGCACCGCGGGGCTCACGCACCGCAGCCCGACCGGGATGTCGCCCGCACCGAGGGGGCGGGAAAGACCCTCCCTTCCCAGCAGCCCCCTCACGCACATGCGCCCCCAGCTGCTTACCCGCCCCCGCCGCTTTGTGCCGCCCTTTGCTGCGCAGGCGCACACGCGCCGCGTCTCCCTCCCGCCGCCGCCGCGGTCGTCGTCGTCCTGCCGGTCGGGCTGGTCCTCCCCGACCTAGGCCAGCGCGCACGCGCGGCCCCGCCCAAAGGCTGCGCACGCGCTGTTGCCCCTCCCATGGCGTCTCCCTCCCCCCTCCCCGTAGTGGAACCCGAGGCGGTGACGTCAGGAGCGGCGGCCATTACACGGTCTGGGGCGAGGGAGCGGGCGGCAGAGCTGCAGCAGTTGAGAACGCCGTGCCGGGGGCCCGACTCGCAGCGCTTGGGGCCGTTCCGTAGCCACCGCGTCGCGGCCGCCGCTGCCGCCGTTGGGGAACGCGGATCGCAGGGGCCTCCGGGGTGGTGCGGCAGCAGCCGGTGAGGAGGGGGAGAGCGGGATGGAGGAGAAGGTNGAGACCCCCGAGCGCGGCCGCCATCCCGGGCTGGGGGTGGGGGGGTGCCGGCCGCTCGCCGCTGCACCGGCCCTGGCCTTTCCCCGCTGCCCTTTCCCTTCCTCGGGCCGCGCTTGGCGCGCCCGCCCCCGGACGGCCTCGGCGGGTAGCCAGGGTCGCGGCTGCCGCTGTGCCCGGCCGTCGGGTGCCGAGGGTCGCGAGGGAATCGACGTGCGACACTGTCGTGATACGCTTAAAATGCTAAAGCAGCCCCAGAAGTGTAAGTTACCGCAATGGAAGTAAAAGCTTAGGGTAATCAGTTGAAAATTACGAGGTGAAGAGCTGCTGCTCGACTGTAACAGCTTTGATTATTTTTTTTTAGTGATATAAATAAGCACAGACGCATTTGTAACTAATTGAAGGGCAGATTAGCTTTGGGACTTTGCTTTCTCTGAATTAAGATTCTGGGTTTCGTCAAATTCACAGCATAGACGGTTGAGATCCCGTGTAGCTATTCATTTTTATGGTGACGGATTGAAAATGATGAGACTTGGATGTAAGGGTACTGTGTTGATGGAGGTGTTTGTAGTTTAGAAAGGTCTTAAAATCTGTCCCGGATAGATTGCCTTTTGGAAATTAAAGGAAAAAATTGTTCTAGTAGTGTCCAGCTGTATTTTCCAATTGGGTTGTAATTCTGGATGTAATTTAATAGCTGAGCAGGGGTTTTTTTGGTTGCTGGAGGTTTTATATATTCCTGCATTTCTAGACTGAAGACAGTAATATTTGTGAACATTTGAGAACTCGAAATTAAGGAATATGGGATGTTCTTGATATACCGGGTTCTAAAGAAGGCTGCGTACCTGCCATGAGGAGTACTTAGAATATTTTACATTTGGCATCATGCCTTCAAACATCATGTTGTTTTGGAAGCAAATTGTTTCCAGAGGACTGTCGGTGAACTTATTAAAGAACTTGCAGTGGTTTTGGCCAGACGGGTTCTTGCGAGTCCAAATTCTAGTTGACTGGTATTCTAGCCACTCGAAATCATTACCATTTGATACAGTTTGAGTATTTTAAATTGTGTTGTGAGCAAGTGGCAGTGTTGTTGCCTGACTATTTTTCATGTGCGTGTCTAATGACAGCGGTCCAGCTTCTTCCTTGTACTGCTTTGTTGGAGAGGTGAGTGTTTCACTGGCCATCATTTATAAACTGATGCTGATACAGCATCATGAACACCTCACCGGTGGTGTGTTTTGTAGGGTTGTATGGTAACTTGCAGGACCACAAGGAATATACAAAATGCTTTCAGTTACCTGGGGGTTTTTGATAGGTGAGGAGTAGGCATACCATTAGAAATTCCTTACAGAAGATACCATAGTTCCAGTCACCGTTGTTGCACAAGACGGCATTTTCATTTTTTCCCAGTGAAGAATGGAAATGAGCTGTATTTCTGGATAAATGCGTAATGCTTGTCATCAAAATAATGGTAGATGAAAGCAAAGGTCACAGAAAGTGTGTTTAACAGCTGTGTTTTGAGATGAGAGACCACAAGAATGCATGCAAAAAGTGTACCTGAAAAATACCATTTAGCAGCAGCCTCCCGTTGCCTCAAGTTGGGTGGATGTGAGCCAGCTCCAGACCAAAGGTAGTGTTCTCCGGGGAGCATGATACTTGAGCTGCAATTCCCTATCTCTGACTGGTTTGCAGTCAGCACTTTGCAGACTACAGCCACATGGCTATTTATGTTAAGGAGAGATGATTTGTTGCTGATAACTACAGGTGGATTTACTGGGACTTCCTGCTAAGAGTAGTTAAGTTTCTACATGGTTGCTGATGCAAGGAATTGGAAGTAGGCCCTTGAAGTGTGAGTTTTCCATCGAGTCGTCTCTGCCCCCTTGAGAAGGGAGCTGCGTTCATGAAAGCAAGACATTAGTTGAATTCGGTGCCCTCCTGCTGAGGGACACCATCTGCTTGAATATCTTTCCATGCTTCCAGAACTGACTCTTGGAAACTTTGCCGAGTTGTGCTTCAAGTTTTGTTTGCCTTAACTAGTTTCATGGATGTAATCACACCCAAAGGTTATGTTTTTCCATAAATAGGTTCATGTGTTAAGGACAGTGTCAAATATAGCTACTGTTCCAAAGGGCAGATAAAGACCCTGCAAGGTATAAACTGTCATTCTTCACCAGGTTGAATTGTAGCTCGTTAAAACGAACAAATAAATAAAAAAATCTTTGTGAGGGCTGTTCTTCCATAACACTGTTTGGTTGGATGATCTTCCTGACTGGTATTTCTTGATCTGCTGGGACTCCGTATGTGCAGACTGGTGCCTGTCTAATAAGAATAAGCCTAAGGGCTCTCTTGTGTTTCAGTATTGGTAGCTGAAGAACGTAACAGCTATTTACAAACATGATAATTAAGCGTGACCATTTGTGCATCCCAGTTACTGTCTTAGTGCATCTTACATTGTGCCTGGTTACCTGGGTGATGGTGGTAACGGGGCAGAATTGTCTTCTAAGTCTAGGAATAATTTGTAACCATGAATAAAACATAATGCTTTCTCAGATGATTTGAAAAAATATGAACCTCTGAGTGGCAGTTAAGTTATTCTAGGCTTAATATGTGCAGTGTATTTTTTGTTACATCAGTGTGTGACCAATTGCATGTGCTTTGCTTAAGGATTTGGTAAGTGTAAGTTTTGAAGTGGTCAAAATATACACGGTATAGTTAGGTATCAGCAGTGTTCATCCTGTTAACACTGAATCGTTTATTGACTGTTGTCTGAGAACAGAGGAGAGAGAGAGGCAAGTCCTTCAGTGCCAGGTGAGGGTTTTTCTGTTGGCTGTTTTGAATGAAAGGATGCTGTTTTGGGGTACTGTTCTTTTCCGTAATTTGTGAGGGTAGAGCGAAGCGGTCTTGTCTCCTCGCTGTTGTGTATGAATGCCCTTTATCACAGGCCATGGGGGTGTGGTACATTGCTCAGGAAGGTGGGATGACAGGCTAAAAATGCACAAAGGAATGAGTTGAATTTGTGCATGGAATCTCCATTGCCTATTTCAGAAGGTATCCAGTGCGGGTGGAGGGAGAGGTATCAGAGTCTCTCCCTGGAAATACTGGTCTATAATTAAGGGGGTTTGAACACAGCGTATAGTTTTTAGAAAAAGATGACAGTTTGGTCATTTATGCTGTGTAGAGTGTTCAGGGTTCTCTTCCCATGTACTTGAATTACTGCTAAAATATGTCTGAATGGACA
Organism: Steatornis caripensis; assembly: GCA_013398225.1. Taxonomy (NCBI): domain Eukaryota; kingdom Metazoa; phylum Chordata; class Aves; order Caprimulgiformes; family Steatornithidae; genus Steatornis; species Steatornis caripensis. The sequence goes on from VZSC01001422.1 coordinate 35,008, forward strand.
GTGCTGCTACCCGAAATTTTGTAAACTAAGGGCTTATACTGGTAAAGGCATTCAAGAAACCTTAGTTTGAGCTTCGTCTCCTGCAGCTTTTGATCTGTAACAATGCTCTTGGTTACATTTGCTTTTTTATTTATCACCAGTGCTAATTTTCATAATACAGATATGTTTCTGGGCCATACTGTTCTGTGGTATGTACCTTGTTAATGGTGTATTTTTCTAAATATTTTTTTCTGTTGCAGAACTTCACCTTTATTTAACACCAGATCCTCTAAGCTGTATTTTCTGAGACTGATCGCAGATGAAAACTAACCAAACATGCATGTACCCGCTGCAGCCATGTGAGCTGCTTGAACTCGTTCAGCTTAAGTGTCTTCATTCTGGGAGGGCAGTATATTACTGATGAAGCTTTCTTTTGGGTCAAACCCCACCCCCTGCTATCAAAAAGTTGCTGTAATGCATAGTACTGGCAGGTTTTGTGGGTCTGTCCTGTGTTTTAAGCTGTCACTGTCCTGAGATGTCTGCCTTGTTTCTTTTTCAGACAGAGGCACGTGTTCCCTTCTGCCTTCTCTGCTGTCGGGGAGTTCCTTTCTTAGCCAGTTATTTTTGCCCAGAAGTGAACGTTTTAAACTGTTCCCTGCCATGTTTGCATTGGCTTTTCCATTAGCTAGCTTTTGCGTTACTATATCTTTATGTGTAACCGTCACATATATAGCTATTCTTCAAACTAGGATGACTGTAAAAATGAATGTTCCTGTCTGAACTTGCTGTAAATCAACTGAAAATACCTGCCCCAACAGAATTAGCAGCTAGTGAGAGTTTCCTTGCTGTGGGCTGTGTATTGGACAAGTTGTGTGTCCCTCCGACCTCCCGGCAGAAGAACGTGGGTCTGGAAGGCACAGCGTTGCAGTTCCTCCTCACCACTGCATTGGCTTCACTAACAAAGGAGCCCTTGAGCTACTGCCGGTGGCAGCAGGGCCCTCCTTAGTGGTTCCAGGGGCTGTAGGAGACCAGAAGATGGTTTAGGGCTTCGTTGAACGTACCTGGGCATCAAGCCATTGATGGGTGCATATAGTTACGCCTTCCATCTCTGAAGAGTCACTGGTGTATTGTGAAAAGCTTTATTAACTGCGTTTTAGATTATTCTGGAACACTTCCACAAAAAAGATCCTTTCACTGCCAGTGTTCTGTGGGGTTTGGGGTTTTTTTAATGGTTGGTAATATAAAATGGAAATTGTCTCTTTACACCAAAGGCATTTGAAGTGTCAGCCTTGCCAGCCTTCTCACCTAGTCCTGATTATACTTCTGACACCTTGATGTGCCTATGAGAGTTTATTCTTCTGTGTGCCAATTCTTGTAGCGTCAGCAGCTTTCTCATGTTTTAAATTCTAGGAAATTCTGTAAAATCGAGTTGTGCTGACATGGCTTTTTTGTTTTTAATTATGACATTACTTGTGATTAAATGGGAGTGAAAGGTATTTTTGTGTTGTTTTAGAAGTTATTCTGGGCATAGCTTAAGATAACAGAAGTAAGCACTCGTAAGTCAGAGCAAGTTCCTACTTGAGTTCTACCAATTTAAGGCTCAGGACATGGATGAGGCTGTAGATTGATGTCCTCCAAATCTACCTGTGGTGAGGCTGTTGTCTCCTCAGATCTGATGACAATGCTGCTCTGTGATTGCTCCCTAGCCATTTTCAGTTAGTCATCCAGGTCACCTTACACAGTGTAATAACCGAACCTGTCGGGCTGTGTCTGGTGTGAGTTAAGGAGGTTGTGTGAAGGGGATCAAAGGAGCAGTGGCTGAATTTCCATCCTCACTTAGGGACCCTTAAACGTTACACCTATATTCAGTAACACAGTTGTTGCTCTCCATTCCTTTTCTTTGGGCAGTGTGTTAAGCTGGAAAAACAGTTTTATTTCTGGCCAAAGAATGAATACTGGAGCTCAACCGCTTAGTCAGGTCTCCAATATTTCTGCTGGGTGTATCAAAAATACCTTCCAATATGGGTGTTACATGCTTGCTAGCTGGTTTTGAAATACATTTCTTGAGTTTGACGTATATGCCTACTCCAGCCTCCGGTCAGTGTCCTGACTTTACCTTTGACATCACTTTGCCTACCTGTGGTTGGAGTTGTTTGAGCAGAAGCGTCGAAAACCTTTTGAGTTTCTCTGCAAGTCCAGCTTCACGTGTCAGGCAGAATTAGATTGGGAATAGCTTTAGCCGTTTCTTTCTTTAACAGCTTGAATGATACAAAATGAATTCACCTTGCTCCTACAGACAGGACTGAAGATCGTTGCTGTAAGTGGTCAGCTTCACCATTACTACCGTCGCTGTGTTTCTTGGAACTCCCATGTAGAGAGGAAGGCATCTGGATTTCCTGAGCTATTTGGCCTCCTGTAATTTTTTAAAAGACTTTCCTAGACTTTGTTTTTCTTTTAATTCAGAGTTGAAGGCACTAAAGTATCTTTTGTGTGAAGCAAACTAATGACATGGAGTTCTTTCAGAGGAGCCCCTTCCTATCCTCATTTTCCATCTGGTCTTGTCAACTACTGATACTTAAATAGCAGTTCCCCTTTCCTTCTCCCAAATCTGCCTCTAAGGGAAAGAAGACTCTTTTCAGTTACGCTGAGTATGTAAGACTGCTAACGATTTTTCCAAACTGAAGTGTCGAGGGGACTATCAAGGCTGCGAACGGTGTCAGTCATTATTTTGTAATGCAAAGGAGTAGAGGGTTATTTGGCAAAAGTTTACTGCCTGCATCGTTTTTTTCAGACCTTCTAGAATTTGCAGGAGAAAAAGGAAGGTGGTTGTCTCAGCTAATCTTATATGCGGTCCTGGCATTAGGATTGATCTTTCGTTTGGCTAACGTTTTGTGTTTAACTGGTCTCTCTTCCAATGATGTAGAAATTGCTGAAAGAGGAAGGGAGCAGTTGTTGCTGAGCTGTGGAGCAGTGAAGAAGGGTGCTCTGCTGTGTGTTGTGAAACGCAAAGCTGATTGGATTTTATGCTTTTTTAGTTAGCTAATTGCTTGTTCTTGTTCACTGACAAATAGTCATTGATACATAAGCTACTAGACTTTCATTCAGGCACTTTGAATTAAATAAACTTTGAGTGCACTTACTAGTTCTGTTTGCCCTATCCCAAGAAAATTAAGGGCTACAAATGTGTAGTGACCACACCGTGACACACGTGTTCTCAGGAGCTGCGCTGTGACTCTTTGACCAGGCATGCCTTGTTTTCCTTTGCTGAGTTCCAAGGCTTCAGTATCACTGGTAGTGAAAGAGATTAGAAACGGAGGCATAGGCCCTAGTCACAAAACCAGAGAGAAAGCGGATCGGTTATCTTACGTTTCAGTCCTGGGAAGAGAGTATTTTGCTGCTGTGGCTGCTTCTGTGTGGATGGAAATCCCTTTTTTTATCCCCTCTTTTACCGAAGTAAGTAAAACTTAAGTAAGTTAGTTTTACTTACCCTGGAATACTAAATAGTTAATTGTCAACGGGGAGCTTTGTATTTTAGTTTTATTCCTGCTTACACATTCACATTGAACTCCTTAGTGGATTTTGAAGTTCTGCATAAATCAGTTTCCCATTTGCGTCATGTGTAATCTGACTGCTGTCCTACCTTCTTCACAGAAGGGTGATATTGGAGGCCTCTCTTCCCTAGTTTTGTTTAAAATGTCAGACAGTGAATGAAAATACATTTTGCTCTAAAAATGGTGAGCCCATCTTTGAATGTGTTCTCTTTTCTCTGCCAGTGAGGGGTGTGGGGAAACCCTTAAATTGAAGGAAACAAATGCATGCCCTCTGCGGAAGACTTGCTGACTGTAATGGATGACTTTGCTTGGAACTGGAATCTCTTCCAGGCCACGATGCTTGGCCGGCTAAAACCGGTATTCATCCCAATTAGCTGATCATTGTGCCTTTAGTCACATCCTGTGCATCTTGATGACAGGAAATTACGGGTGTGGTTAAAGTCTTCGATCTTGTCAAAATATCTTTATGGTAACTGCAAATACCTATATATATTTTTTTTTCTTGATTATAGTGGATGATTCTCAACACACACTTGACTAGACGGCATGGTGGGTTGCAGATATGAATTCTGGTCTTCCGGGAATGACACATTACTATTTGCAGCCCTGTCTTTGGAGCTATGTTGTCTAATTAGAGTAATGGTTGTCTTTCCTTTACTGAGTTAGTGGTAATCTTTTGATAAGTGCTTATAGCACTTGTTCTCTGCTATGCAGCAGTTTCAAGCATTGTTCTACAGTTCTGCAAAGCCACAGTAATCTTTACTGCCTTTCCCCTGCCCCCACCATGTGCCCCAGAGTTCTTCAGGATAGGTATTTGGTTTGAGCTGTCAGAGCTCCTGCTAGAATGTAGGGATCTGAGAAGGGGGTAGGAGCAATTGAGAGATAACTGATATGTTCGGGAAACACAAAGGAATTTAGGTACAGATGAATTCAGAGGATTTTTCAAAAATGGCTCACTTGAAATGAACTCTGTGAGGCAAGATTAATGATGTACTCTGCTCATGAGGGAAACTCGCTTGTCCTTGGTGTGGATTGAGTTGAGAGAGAGAGAGAGTAGATGGATGGTACTGAGCCTTAATCTGTGGCATACAGGATAAAAATACATGCAGGGAACATGGGAGATAGGAGATACCTCCGCATACATACACCCCTGCATGTCACTAAATAAAATGGTGAAGGTCTGAAAATCATACAGCAGTAGCTTTAATAGTCATACAGTTTTTTTAAATTCTCATCCCTCACTGTTCACTATAAAATGCAGAGTTTACACTTGGCTCTTGCATTGTCTTAAAACAATGAAGCTAATCTTTGTATTTTAAGAACAGTGTTTTGCATAGATGATGTGCTTTGTAAACAAAGGCAACAAAACAGTGCTTTACTCTTCATCTGGCCACCTAGATGATGTGCAGCAGTCCGGGAATGTTTTAATTCTTAAATACTAGATTGTATTTTTATGCAGTACTATTTGCTTTACAATAAAGTGAAAAATTGTTGTTTTCTTCTGTGTTTAAACCAATATTGGTTTTATTCTTGTTGTCTTTGGGGTGTTTTGGGATTGTACAAGTTGCCTCTTCCCAGAGGCTGACTAATATTGGCTGACTAAGCCAATATTTCAGACGTCAGGTAGGAACGAATTCCAGTCACTATGACTAAGCTGTAGTGTATTTGATATGTGCTTATTATTTGAACTTTGAGATTGCTCTAAGTAAAATACGTGACTTTCCATCTCGGCAATTGTTGTTTATGACAGCATTTTACTTAATTCTTAGCTCTTCTTGTGCAACTGTGTCTTACAGCTACATGTTTTTTCTCTGCACTAGACTTCATTGGTGCCTGGCTGTGAAATGAGCATTTATCAATTTGAAATGAGGGGGGGGAGGGGGTCAGTCTTAATCTGTATCCGTTTGCACTTGGTTTTGAAATGAGTGTGTAGTGCTGAAAAAATATTTAAGCTGATTTGGAGGTAGAGTCTTTTTGTAATGTAATTGTAATACAATCGTAATGTAGTGTGCTGTTGACATCCAGTTTTTGCTTAAGTTTATTCATCTTTTTTAAATTGTAGAATACCATCACAAGTTAAACTTCCTGTGGTGTGAGGTGCTTATGAGGACTGAAGACATACAGAAGCTGAGTGCTGTCTTAATATGAAGAATTGTTAAGAACTAAAAAAAGACTGAGAAATAAAAGCACTAATAAGAGTTCAAGAAAAATTGTTTCAGAATTGCGTAACTGTTTATCCTAGTGATAGGCAATGAAACCTGGATGTTTCAAAATGGTGGTGTCAAAATACCGCAAAGGTATTGCACTGCTGTCCTTCTTGGCGATAGGTCACGGGGTTTTTGAAGGACAAGGAATCAGGTGTGAGTCTCTCTTCTCTAGTCTCCCTCACCAGGTGGTTTGACCAAGGAGTGAGTGCTCTGTCTTGTAAGGAAGGCTGCTGAAATGCTCTGCTGCTTCCTCAGCCCGAGGAAGTGTAGGAGAGCTGCTGGTGGGAAGCATGGTGTGTTGGTGGGGAGGATGGACAGGGAGGGAGGTGCATGATGTGGCTGAGCAAGTGGCATCCTCATGGATCTTAGGGAAAGGATCATCAGTAAAGAGGGAGTGGAACCAGGTGAGGTTGCACAGGATGGTGTGTGGTCCCATACAAAGTCAGGGTCACAGATACTTCAGTGATATTAGTGATAGCTTAACTTTTGTGAAACTTGAGTTGTGAAGTAGTAATATATATATATGGGTGCTGTTGTCTTACAAACTCGTGTTTTTGTTACGTTACGGTATAGTAAAACAATTTTTACTTTACCCTATAGGAGTTAATTTAATGTGGAAATTTGGGGTGTGGTTGACCGACCACTTGGTAGTGGCTTCTTTTCAGGGTGTTACTTTTTTCCACTTTCAGCTCTGCTCAGCTGAAAGAGCTCAGCTCTTTTATAGAGGCAAGTATACTGCTTAAGCAATTCAGTATCTGCCACTGTTAATGCTGTGGGACGTGATAAGACTGTAAATGGGCTAAGCAGTTCATCAGGCAATATTTCATGAAACTTGTTTCAGAACGTGGAAATACTGAAATCCCTGCACCAGCATTCCTCCACTGCAGGATTTAAATAGAGATTGCTGTTTTGCGAGCTGACCTGGAACAGTCTTTTTTCCATCAGAGTAGCTGTCTGATTTATCTATGTGTTTGGTCATATGCATATCTGAGTGATTTAATATTTCAAAAACTGAGGGAGCAACAACTCCGTTGCTGAGAACTGTGCCATTTTAATCTCAGTCAGCATAAACGTTGCATACCTTTGATGAAAAACGAATCCTACATTCTTTATGCAGTACTTCAAGTGCGTTAAGAAAATATGGCGCTGGAAAGCATTCTAATTAAAGAGTAATTTTTATATTGAAGCGCTGTAAGTATCTGTAATGTTCTCTGTCAAAAGGAGAATTAAGATGGCTAATGCTTTTGAATGTAGTAGTGTATTAGAAGAGGCTAAGGCTGTTAAAAAACCTTCAAAACATCCGGTGAGTGTCACTGCATTAAAATGAACTTAAGTCAGGCTGTCTTAAAATAAATCTACACTTTTAGCATCTACCACAAGCCAGCAATGACCTATCTTTAGTACTACGCACGGCATGAGTGGAAACTGTCATATGAGATTGACTTCTGATGTAAATATGTCTGCAGAGTGATTTAACTCTGTTGCTCATGCTGTAGTATCTAAAGCTCTGTCTTGTGCAGGGTGCTTAACCACGACTGCATTTTTGCATTTCTTTCCAGTGTTGAATGAAATGTTGAATTTCATGAGTCTCCATCGTTAACCTGTGGTGCTGGCTTTTTTGTTGTTTGAAGTGGTGACCGTGGTGGTGAGCCTGGACAATGTGCAGGGACAGGGAGACTGCTTTTGGGGCTGGGGGTGTCAGTCACTGTCCAGCTAATGGCTTCATGAACAGGGTGGAAGCTTGCGTGTTTCTTAATAGCTTGGCTCACGTCAATACCCAGTGTTTAATATACCGTTTAGATTTTAACTTCAAATGTTTCTTTCCTTACCTCTTAAAGTAATGCTCTTCAAGTGATGATGAATTTTTTTCTAGTGTCTCAAAATACTTCTTTCCTTAGCAGAAACCACCCCAAAATGAGTATGCTGCTTTAGTTGCCAGGTTAGGTTTGAGAAGGTTATGGAAAGTGACCCTAAAATGAATGTGGTGTTGCTTTTCCATCTGTCTCTTAATACTGGTGTATGCTTCAGAATATTTTGGATTCAGCGTGGCTTATGCATAGGTGGTGTTTGGTGCTGTTTCTGCAAGTCTTGTAGACATCTTGAGTTATAAAACAGAGTTTTTATATATTCTCTTGTCATTCTGGTAATGAGGCAAAAAAAGGGATCCTTTTTGGATGGGAACATTGGCACTTGAAAGGCATAGAAATGTTTGTAGATGGTAACTTGTAAACTTGTTACTATTTATATTTCTAATACCCTCTTTATTTAGAAAATTATCGTGGCATGTGTTTGGTGACTGTTCTGAGAACAAACTGTAACAACTGGCAGTGTGATGGTATGATTAAAGAATTCTTGTGTTACTTCAGAATTACCTTTCTGATGCTGTATTTAGCTTGTGCTTCTTCATACGAATTGCCTTTGTCTGTAACTTTTATGTACACAGTTTTGTGGAAAAACAAATGATGACAAAGATCTGTTTCTCTACTTCGGTTTATAAAGACACAACTCAGTGTTACTTGTGTGTACTTAAACATAAAACTTGTCCAGAAAGCTTGCACAGGTAATCCACCTGCTCTGCAATTGTTCGATACCACTGGCTGTTAGTTCCTTTCTCACTTATGCTTTGTGTAGAACTCTGCCTTTGCATTCACAGTTGTATGTATAGACAGGTGGCAGACTGTCTTCTGAAGCAAGACATCTGAAGTGTAGAACTCCCTGGGAGCTTTTGCTAGCTGATGCGGCTGTGTTCACCTCCCCAAGGGAGAGTCTCAGTTTTGGCCATGTCAAAGTTAAGGGCTTTTGGAGGGTTGGAGGTAAGACATTGACATGATTTTAGATTTAATTTTTCCAAATCCTCATGGACTTCTTCAGTTCCAGCAGTGATGATCATTGTTCTGTGTGTCGTGGAACTATTTTGACTGAAAGTCTGAGGTGGGTTTTTTTTTTCCTATGATGGAGATTAATTCTAAAATACCCTCCTTGGAGAGGGAAGAAAAACACCAAAACAAAATTCTGCTACTAATACAGGGCTGCATAAAGCAAAATTTTGTTTTAAGTAGAGATAAACTCTTATCCCAAGTGCTTCAGACAAGGAAGGGACGAGTTGATAAAGAGGGCAGGTAGGAGAGAGCTGGAAGTGGTAGAGCATTCTTTGAATAAGGTGACTGTTCATAGGCAAACTCACAATTTATGTGTGTTTTGTTTTTGTTTTATAGGCTAAAGAAATTTTGACAAAAGAATCTAATGTACAAGAAGTTCGATGTCCCGTCACAGTCTGTGGAGATGTCCACGGACAATTTCACGACCTCATGGAACTTTTCAGAATTGGAGGCAAATCACCAGACACAAACTATTTGTTTATGGGGGACTATGTTGACAGAGGCTATTATTCAGTCGAAACAGTCACATTGCTTGTAGCTCTTAAGGTAACTTTTCTTCTCAGCTGTACGAATCTGTGTAAAACATACGCAATTGCTATCCTGACTTCACTTAATGTCAGTTATGAATTGTACTACGTTGGTTTTATGGATACAAAAACTGAAGTGTTTGCTGTCTTAGTTTTCTAAGATACAGCTGAAAAAAATGTAACATTCCACTGTAAGCCTGGATAACTTTTTCTAAAATGAGCACTTTATTTATTTTTATTTTTCACTTGCTAAGTGGCAATCATTAAGAATTTGATTAGAGAGGTCAGCTTAATGCACAGGTGTAGTGAAGTCCAATAGTAACAATGAATAAGATTTGGAATGAATCTCAAAAGTGTTTGGCTGCTGAAGATTTGAGGGAGTTATCCCTTCTTTTCTCAAAGGTTGTAATTGAATCTTCATCTTAAAAAGAGTTTGGTTTTGATTTCTTTGTTGACATATGGTGGGAGAGGGGTAAATTCTTTTTTTTGGGGAAGGCAGGCGTATTTGGATGCCTCTAAACCAAACTGTTATGTTTAGGTCCGTTACCGTGAACGTATCACAATTCTTCGAGGGAACCATGAAAGCAGGCAAATCACACAAGTATATGGTTTCTATGATGAATGTTTAAGAAAATACGGAAATGCAAATGTTTGGAAATACTTTACAGACCTTTTTGATTACCTGCCTCTAACTGCCTTGGTGGATGGCCAGGTATGTTGAAACTTGACGAAGTTAAATGTTACTAGTTGTAGAGGGAGCTGTTCTATCAGCTCTCGGCTTTAAAGGAAATCTCTTCCAGATTTTCTCCTAATTGTTTGTATGAAACAATTAGAATTGTTTGTACTGATGAATGAGACAAACTTCACGTATCTTCACTCTTCCAGATTTTCTGTCTACACGGTGGCCTCTCCCCATCGATAGATACACTGGATCACATCAGAGCACTTGATCGCTTGCAGGAAGTTCCCCATGAGGTACTGAAAAATTAGTACTCTGAACTTGTGGTGGGATTCATGATTCAGCATATAGTGGGTAGTGGAATACACAGGCAGAAAACGAAATTCAAAACAGCTTAGCAATTATTAAAGTGCCTGTCTTCCTGTACTAAGGTTTTTTGGGTGGTTTTGGTTGGTTGGGTTTTTTTAAGGAAAACTAAGGGGCATGTTCTTGCCTAAAGCAAGAAACGCTTTAGTGTGCCTAGAATCTCAACTGGTATCACCACTTAATGATCTCAGAGGTGAGAACTATTTCTGTGCAGAGTTTTCATTCAGATTAATTTTTTGATAGTGTTGCCAGTGTTAACTGCAGTAGTTGCTGTAGTTGATTGTGGTTTTATTTAGGTCTTGATGCTGCAACGAGTTGTGTAGGATACGTGTGTAAGGTTTTTTTTTTTTTACACCCAATTTCTGAAATGTCTTCAAAATCTCTTGCAGGGTCCAATGTGTGACTTGCTATGGTCAGATCCAGATGATCGTGGTGGCTGGGGAATTTCTCCTCGAGGTGCAGGTTATACATTTGGACAGGATATTTCAGAAACCTTTAACCATGCTAATGGCCTTACGTTGGTTTCAAGGGCTCATCAGTTGGTGATGGAGGTAAGCAGGACAGCCTGTGCGTTTAAACTCGATTGCATAGTTTGTGCATTAATACTAGATACTGTGTGTCAGAGACGTGCTTGTGCTGCAGTGACAACTGATGATCCAGCTGAGAGTCTTACAGAAACTCCATTTTGACAGTATTCGTGTGCTACTAAAGGAGTTTCTCAGTTTGACAGTGGTAACCTTTATTTTGGCCTTTTTCTGAAAATTTACAGTAATGGCCCAAACCAGACTTTTAGTAGTAGATGCAGTATTGCATTTCTGTAGATAAAATGGTTCTTAAACATAAATGCTGAGTCCCTTGATAATAAAATGCACACAAATATGTGTGCCTTGAAGAAAGATGTATTTTTCCTTTTACCTCGATAGGTGTTTTTGTTCTTAGTCTCTAGTTATGCCTGGCAGTTAAAATTTTTAAATGTATGTCTGGATTCTGGTTTTGGTGATTGCAGCTGAAGATTCAGAATAGATTATGTACTACAGAATTGCTGTTACAATTTTTTAACGCTAATGCAATGGAGAATTCTTCCTGATTTTTTTTTAAATATGTTTAGCTCATGCTTACTAGTAAGAAGCAAAACAGGAAGGCCAAATTTCCTTTTTACTCTTTTTCTCCTGAGAAGACAAATAAAGATACAGCCTTAATCTTACCTAAAATGGCATTACGAGTGCCACTTAGGGTTTCGTGTGTTTAAAAATTCAGTTTAGTAGTCAGGTGGTTATATGGGGTACAGCAAATGAACTTGTCTGTCATAATTATTTTTCTTTTCCCACTCCAGGGGTACAACTGGTGCCATGATCGGAATGTAGTAACAATTTTCAGTGCTCCAAACTATTGTTACCGTTGTGGCAACCAGGCTGCAATTATGGAACTTGATGATACTCTAAAATACTCCTTGTAAGTATGTTTAAAAATGAGATTTACATTGCCCATGATTTTAATATAGTTTCTGTAGCAAGATACCATCAGTTACTGCGTTAAGGTGTGGGGTTTTTTCCCCTTACAAGCTTCTGGGAGGTGAAGTGAGCATGGAATTGTTGGGTTAGCTGCCTGTCAAGTCTTAATAGTCACATATCTGGGTCTGTTGTTGCTGACATCTCTTTTCTGTCAGATTAAAGTGAGACTCTGCAATTTTCTCTTATAGAATGAATTTAATGAAATATTGTAGAGGTGTGTGATTTGAGAATAGGAGTGCTCTGTCACGTTGGAGGTAATGTCCTGCTAGCTAGGGCAAGAGACTTGTGGAATCTTGGCATGCTTCAAATGTTAAGGATGTTGGCTTTTTTTAATGAGGTCTCTAGTTAACTACCTCAACAGCAACTTTATTAGTAGATGAGGCAAAAGCAATGTGTGAACAGCCCCCTGTGGCGATTACTGGAGACTTGAACTCTCTAAATGCATACTAATGTTTGACCAATTTATGAGTCTTAGAGCAATCTGATTCATTTCTCTCCAGTCCTTAGTAGTAATCATAAGAGGAGTTTAAAATACGGGGATTATAAATACCTGCTAATAGAAGGAGTAGAAGAAGATGAACACTTGTTCTAGAAGACTAATTGGTTGAGAAAGCTTGAACCGACTTACCCGTGTTAAGACCACTGCAGCTGCTGTAATTCACATATAAAACATACCTGAACCTAAGCTGAACTCCTGCGGTTTCATTAACATCTGTGCTTTTCAGTTTGCAGTTTGATCCGGCACCGCGTAGAGGTGAACCGCATGTTACTCGTCGCACCCCAGACTACTTCCTGTAAAGAGATTTTAGACCTGTACAGTATGGCCATGAACCATATGTTGACCTAAAGAAAATGGGAAGAGCAACAGTAACTCCAAAGTGTCAGAAAATATGTAACATTCAAACTTGTTTTCACATGGACCAAAAGACGTGCCATATTCAAATACAAAGCCTCTTGTCGTCAACAACTGTGACCACTTTAGAATGAACCAGTTCATTGCATGCTGAAGCAACATTGTTGGTCAAGAAACCAGTTTCTGGCATAGCGCTATTTGTAGTTACTTTTGCTTTCTCTGAGAGACTGCAAATAATAAGATGTAGACATTAACACCTCGTGAATACATTTAACTTTCCATTTAGCTATAGCTTTATTCAGCATGACTGTAGATAAGGGTAGCAGCAAACAATCATTGAAGCTTAAAAGAACATTTTTAAAATAAGTACCAAGGCCTCATATTTGTTCTGAAACTGTTTGTTTGTTTTATTTTCAGGGAATACTGTTTAATTTAATTGTATTGATTTTTTTTTTTGTCTGCACTCAGTTCCCTCTTCCACTCTTTGCCCTACCATATTGTCCCTTGTAATTGTCCAAGGATAGTGAATTACTTTGAAGAGAACTGTTTTTTTCTGTAAAACAATGTTACTGCAGGACAGAGCTGCAGTGTTTTTCATAATAAACTTGTGAACTAAGTATGGAAAAATGTCAAATCCTAATTGCATCTCAGGTCAACTGTGGTTTAATAAACTAACGTGTAGCTGGATGGGTTTTATAAATGTGCATAGAAATTTCCACCTTAAATAACTAAAACTGAGGTGATTGGAAAACTCTGACCTTTTGAATTCTGTCCCAGGGAGGTGCCTGGTCATTGATTTCATGCAGCTGAGAACAGAGCTCACGTATTACTGATGTGTTGTGCTCTCTCCCTCTTGGTGCTCTATTCAAAAATGGAAGAATATAGGATAACTTAATTGGTTGAGTGTGGCTTTTCTCCAAGTGTAAATCTTTAAAGTCTGAGTTCCTTACAATGTAGGTGCTAATACTTAAAATATTTTTCTGAAAAACTAAGAATAAAATCAGTTTTCTAAATACTAAAGGAAATTAATTTGAAATTTAGTACTACTTGTATTGCCCAAGCTTCCCTTCTGAAAAAGTGGTATATGTTTTATGTTAACTTCTGTTAAAATATTTCCTTTTCACTAATTTTTTTCAGAATTTAAATCCTGATTTGATTATTTTGTTCAAAGCAAATTCAAATTTTATGCCTTCTTAAGGCTTGTGCTTGAAAATTAATGGGCATTATCTTAAAAAGATGTACCTGGCTGTTGTTTTAATAGAGGACTCTTAATATTCATATTGTTTAAGAGACTTCTGATTCCTTGGGCACAGTGTAGACTCTGCAATGACACAGAGANATCTTGGCATGCTTCAAATGTTAAGGATGTTGGCTTTTTTTAATGAGGTCTCTAGTTAACTACCTCAACAGCAACTTTATTAGTAGATGAGGCAAAAGCAATGTGTGAACAGCCCCCTGTGGCGATTACTGGAGACTTGAACTCTCTAAATGCATACTAATGTTTGACCAATTTATGAGTCTTAGAGCAATCTGATTCATTTCTCTCCAGTCCTTAGTAGTAATCATAAGAGGAGTTTAAAATACGGGGATTATAAATACCTGCTAATAGAAGGAGTAGAAGAAGATGAACACTTGTTCTAGAAGACTAATTGGTTGAGAAAGCTTGAACCGACTTACCCGTGTTAAGACCACTGCAGCTGCTGTAATTCACATATAAAACATACCTGAACCTAAGCTGAACTCCTGCGGTTTCATTAACATCTGTGCTTTTCAGTTTGCAGTTTGATCCGGCACCGCGTAGAGGTGAACCGCATGTTACTCGTCGCACCCCAGACTACTTCCTGTAAAGAGATTTTAGACCTGTACAGTATGGCCATGAACCATATGTTGACCTAAAGAAAATGGGAAGAGCAACAGTAACTCCAAAGTGTCAGAAAATATGTAACATTCAAACTTGTTTTCACATGGACCAAAAGACGTGCCATATTCAAATACAAAGCCTCTTGTCGTCAACAACTGTGACCACTTTAGAATGAACCAGTTCATTGCATGCTGAAGCAACATTGTTGGTCAAGAAACCAGTTTCTGGCATAGCGCTATTTGTAGTTACTTTTGCTTTCTCTGAGAGACTGCAAATAATAAGATGTAGACATTAACACCTCGTGAATACATTTAACTTTCCATTTAGCTATAGCTTTATTCAGCATGACTGTAGATAAGGGTAGCAGCAAACAATCATTGAAGCTTAAAAGAACATTTTTAAAATAAGTACCAAGGCCTCATATTTGTTCTGAAACTGTTTGTTTGTTTTATTTTCAGGGAATACTGTTTAATTTAATTGTATTGATTTTTTTTTTTGTCTGCACTCAGTTCCCTCTTCCACTCTTTGCCCTACCATATTGTCCCTTGTAATTGTCCAAGGATAGTGAATTACTTTGAAGAGAACTGTTTTTTTCTGTAAAACAATGTTACTGCAGGACAGAGCTGCAGTGTTTTTCATAATAAACTTGTGAACTAAGTATGGAAAAATGTCAAATCCTAATTGCATCTCAGGTCAACTGTGGTTTAATAAACTAACGTGTAGCTGGATGGGTTTTATAAATGTGCATAGAAATTTCCACCTTAAATAACTAAAACTGAGGTGATTGGAAAACTCTGACCTTTTGAATTCTGTCCCAGGGAGGTGCCTGGTCATTGATTTCATGCAGCTGAGAACAGAGCTCACGTATTACTGATGTGTTGTGCTCTCTCCCTCTTGGTGCTCTATTCAAAAATGGAAGAATATAGGATAACTTAATTGGTTGAGTGTGGCTTTTCTCCAAGTGTAAATCTTTAAAGTCTGAGTTCCTTACAATGTAGGTGCTAATACTTAAAATATTTTTCTGAAAAACTAAGAATAAAATCAGTTTTCTAAATACTAAAGGAAATTAATTTGAAATTTAGTACTACTTGTATTGCCCAAGCTTCCCTTCTGAAAAAGTGGTATATGTTTTATGTTAACTTCTGTTAAAATATTTCCTTTTCACTAATTTTTTTCAGAATTTAAATCCTGATTTGATTATTTTGTTCAAAGCAAATTCAAATTTTATGCCTTCTTAAGGCTTGTGCTTGAAAATTAATGGGCATTATCTTAAAAAGATGTACCTGGCTGTTGTTTTAATAGAGGACTCTTAATATTCATATTGTTTAAGAGACTTCTGATTCCTTGGGCACAGTGTAGACTCTGCAATGACACAGAGAATGGGGTGGTTTTGTGGTTTGTGTTTTTTTTTTTTTTTTCCACACAGCTTGGTTCTAAGGGAGAGTACAGGAATTTTGCAAGTGTCCAACTTACCTGGAGGCCGAGTCCTAGACACACTTTTTGGGGCTTTCTTGCTTCTCTGCTGGAAGACCGTTGAATTCTCTGATTTGCAAGGAAGGTACTGCATCTCACCAAGCATCACTTCATCCCTTTTCTGAAAGGCTTGAGTGGTTGCTTTTTTCAGCAAAAACTCAGGCTTATCCTGTAAGTTGGGCTCTAAATGGTTTCTGGGGAGTGCTAAGTCTTCAGCAGTTTGATCTCTTAGAGGAAGAAGTGCATACTAAAAATAAGTGCATGTGAAGTGTCTTTTTTTAGTGTATCAGGAACTTTTGCTTTGATCAGTATTTAAAAAAAAATCCTTTTCTGTAGAAAGTAGTTCACTTTAAATTCCTTTCGCTTGCCATTCTCTGTAAATGTTTTTGTAGATAGGACTTTGTGCCTTAATTGACACCATTCCTTCGAGAGTAATGACTTTGCCCTGTTTTCCCTGGTACTTTAACTGGCGTGACTCATCTCCTGCCGTCGGGGAGGGCAGCCAGTTCATTTCTTCAGTTTCTGTACACAAATGCCAGCAGTTGTTGCTAAAGTCAAGGGAAGATGTGGAAAGTCATGCCAGTTTTTGCACTTTCCCCCCATAATTATGCTGTGACTGGCCATTTGAAGATTTCATTGAGAATATCACGTCGTGAACAAATAAAATGTTGCTCTGACAGAGATCGGCCACCAGCAGTCCTAACCAGCTAAAAGCATGTTTGGAAGACTCAAGAGGAGAAGGAAGACTTCAAGTAGAAATAATTACTGTCTGATTTATTAGTAGCTGATTGATTAACGTTCACCTGAGCAAAACTTCCTTCACTTCAGACTGTGATGATGCTGGCTGCAGAGAAATGAGCATAATTAGGATCTGTACTTGTTTTGGAGATCAGTGGTGATGTTTCTTCCTTCACAACACAGACTGGTAATGCCATGAAATGTGAAGTAGGAGTAGCTGAAAATGCCGTATTGTGGTAATCCAATAGTACTTTTTTAGGTGGGATAGTTAAACCCAGTGGTTAGTGAGGAGGGCGATGCTTGGGATTTGACTTGTCAGAAAGCAGTGATGAATGAAACTTGACGCTTTTCTACGAACCACTCTTAAGAACTTCCCCTTTTCTTCTGTTTCTCAGAATTTGCATAGAGTCAGTAGAGCCCTGTTGTTGGACAGATGGGAGAGGGATTTGAGCTTTCCCTATGGCGTTTTACTTAGGTCACACATACTGATGTCCTGTCATGTGGCCATTTATCTGTATTTGTATATCAGGCTGAAGTAAACACCCTTCGTTTGTGGAGGCATGTCCTTCCAAACTTAGGGCTTGTTAAGCCAAAAGCAAAGGACAAAATTACACTCTTAGGCAGGAAAATGTTCAGTAACTTTGGTTTTGAAAGGAAAAATGAGACTGATTTGAAGTGTATAGATTTGCCAGGGTTTTTCCCCTTCACACACTTTCTACGCTTACCCTGTGGTCTGTTCCCTCCTCCCACGGCTCGCTCTGCCCATTGCCTCCTGGCTGGCAACCCCAATCTTCCGCAGAGCCCTGGAGAATGGGGCTGGCTGCTGCGCAGCCCTTGCTCCATTGGTGACTGATGGGCAGTGCTGCCTGTGTGTGTGGATGTTTCCTCCAAGGTAAATCAGCCCATGTGTTTGTCGGCCTGTGTCAGATTGCTTCCAGCTGCTGACATTTGCATACATGTTAGGTCTCCCTGCTTCGAATGCCTGGGCAGTGTTACCCATCTTAGATCTGACAGTACCCCAGGAGGATACTTGACACATAGGCAACTGAAGACAGACAGAGCTGGTTACCTTGTTCTTCCTGCATGTGTCTGGATGATAACGGAGTGAATTCTGCCTTGGGAAAAAGGCGGTGAGGGTATGTATTGCTGATGGAAGCTTTGATGTTTCATCTGCCTGTAGTTCAGTCTGCTTAGTATCAAAAGTCTTTTCTAGAGATGTTAGAGAAAAGATTTCCGAGTTACTGATGCCCGCCAATTCATGCTTCCTCGTTCCACCTGAGGGGTTGTTTTTTTCTTTATTTTTATAGTAGCAAACTTAAACACTGAAATTCATTTTCCTAAAGTAGTTGTGTGTTAAGAGCCCGGGACACAGTCTTGGCACTGGCCATTTAGAACATTCAGCCTGAATCTTAAAGGCGAAGGATTTCCTGATGTACAATACAAACCCAAAACTGTTACGCAAGTGTGAGGTTTATTTTGGGCCTTTTTCTTTCATAGTTCAGTAAACATAGGCCTCTGTTTTTTCCCCTCTCACCCCTTCATTTTTGTTTCCTTAGTAATGCTGGAGTGCAGTTCCTGCTATCGGAGGAGCTGTGACCTAAGGAGCAGAGGGGGGCTGCAGGATAAATGCACTTGTTCGTTCTGCAGAAATGGTCTGCGACAAGAGGCAAGTGTGATCAAAAATCACAGTTTTGAATTTCAAATTAAATGCTGCTCCAAATTCAATTAATTGAAGGTGTAGCTCTGCTGTCACCGTTTCCTTATGCACCTGTTATGCACTAGTTTATCACTTTTTAATTGCTTCTCGTTTTGTCTGTGCTGAGCACTTGCGGAAACTCAAAAGATATGTTTTAGGGGTCTTTGCATAGGTTAAAGGTATGTTCTTTGAAGTCTCATAGAAAGCGCAGGGCGCCTTCTGCATGCGGTGGAGATCACTACACAGAGTATTAGTTCTCTGCAAGTTCCAGAAGGCGGCTGGAAACAGGTAAAGTATTAATCTACATCTTTCAGTATGCTTGAATACACTAAAAAAGCCCTGCAGAGTTAAGCATTTGTGAGTCAGCCTACTTTGGTTTTTTAAAAAGTTATTTTGGTGTTCTAATTTGTTTGGCTGTGCTCCTTTTGGATGAGAATAAAGGCTAAGGACCAGAGTTCTTTGGCATATATACAGGAAAAAAAGGCTGAAACAACACTTTTTAAATGAAGCAGTGCTGCATGTTTTAGCCTTTTAAAACATGTGCTGTGGCTTAAAAGCTTTAAGATGGGTTCAACTACCGCTCCTGATCTCTTAATTACTCTGTGGTGAACAGAACTGCTTTTGGATGAAGGTTAAACTGATTGCTGCTGGTGTATGAAACAATAATCACTCATAATGTCTAAATATTACATATGTGTAATTGACCAACATACGGGAAACATAAAACCAGGTTGGACAAAACAGCTTCTAGACTGTGAGGGCACTGGAACAGGTTAACGGGCGAGGCTGCAGAGCATCTAGTCTTGGGAGTTTTCAGGGCTGGTATAGAGAACACCAGGGCTGAGCTGGCACTGGTGCTAGTCCTGCTTCAGGAGGAGCGAGGGCCCTTCCAGCCGGCGTTTCTGTGTCTAAAACAGCATCTCACTGGGTTACGGTACACGGGATCGGCATTGGCGGTTGTCCTATTGGCTCATTCACCAAACTGCTGTGAAGCTGTCAAGACTGTGGTTCTCAAAACATCAGCTAGAAGTAACAGGAGTGGGGAGATGTTCCAGTAACTTCAAACCAGCATCGGTTTGTTTTTTTCTGACCTTGCCAATGGCTGCATTGTGCCACCCTATGCTGCCTGGGGACTGGTGTTGGAAGGGGAGCAGCACAGTTAGGGGTGAGTGTCCTGGATGGGCAGGTGCTTCTGATGAGAAGACTGTCCATTTTGCAAATGCTTGTATCATCACATAGGGCTGTGTAAATCAAACTAAACCTTCGTGATTTGGTCCTTTCCTTGACTTCTCTGTGCATCTTCCTCATCAGATCTCCCGCAAACACAACTGGGTTTTTTGGAGTTTGTTTTTTTTTTTTAATTTTCATTAAATAGATAAACTTCTCTGGATTATGCATTTAAAAACAAAAGTGCTGAACTGTCAAAGAGGAGTGTGCTGTTTAAACTGATAATTGCATGATCGATTGGGCTGAAAGGCTTTAGCCTGCCTCCCAACTGCCTTTATTTTCCAGGAGTTTGAAGAAACACCCACCACCACCCTGCCTAATCATAAAACTCGCTGTGAAAACCCCTTTATCGTAGCTGTCAGTGCAAGAGTGGTCAGTGACCACCGCTCTCTTCTACCTCCTTATGTTACAAAGAGAAAGGGGGAGCCCTGGAGGAGCCGTGTCTGAGAAGATCCTGCGGTGTTCATTCCACGCTTGACCCGCATTGCTTTGCTCCTTTTCCACTGCTGCATTTGTCCTCGGGGAAGAAGAACATGGCCTGCTGCTGCTGAAGTGGGGACCCCTGCCCCAGGAGAAGGGGTGCTGCGGCTGCGTGGGAGCCTGTTCTCCTTTCTTCCTCCTCTCAAAGAAAGGCTGGTGATGGGTTCTGTGTGGTGTCTGTTCGTGAATTTACTAGCTTTAGCTCAGCCATCTCAAAATGGCACTGGACTCCCTTTTTCCCTGCTTTTTTAAAATGCTTTGAATTAGCTTGACTTCTGGAACACACTGTATTTATTCCCATGGACTTTGAAGCCTTGATGCAACTGCTCTTTATCACCTGTGGTGTCGGAACCAGCCCAGAATCTGCTTTTTGGACTTTGAACAGCTCCAAGGTTGAAGACCCGGTGCCATACAACCCTTCAAAGCCAACCTAGTTCACTTACTCTCACGCTTGGTTATCAAGGATCTTCATCATTTTACACATTGATGCTTAAAGTCGTTCTTAAAGCAAGTCTACTGTATCCATTCAGTTCGTGGAATAAATATGAGCACATCTCTTGGCAGATGAGCCTTGCTGACCGCTCCCCCCATCCCTGCCTGGTCCCTCGGAGTGAAACCTGGTGTTACTGCGTGGCTGTGTCCTGTGTGTCACCCACTGTGGCCGGTGTGCTGTGACCTGGCAGGGCTGGGGAGCCACTCTCCTGTCACCAAGGCTGAGATACACACACTGAATTACCACATTTTGTTGATGCTCTCTGTAATTTGGCAGTCCAAACAGGACGGAGGTGACCGACTCTCACCCAGTAGCATCTTCCTCAGCTCAAACACCATCACAGCGACTACGGGATCCCAGCTTGGCTCCTTCTGAGCAGCCCAAATGGTTTTAAAGGACGCTAGGGCACAACTGGTACAAAAATCAGTCTGTTTAAGTATGTGGAGGTGGAGTGAGGGTGAGGTTAGGAAGCAGATGCTGCAAATATGCTTGAGGTAGGTGTGCTTCTATTTTTAATCTTTTTTTCCCCCCTAACTTTAGTCTTCTGTCTTGAATCTCTGTAGTTATGTAAGGGGAATATAAGTGGTGTTAGAGGAAGAAACAGGAGCTGGTAAACCAGTTGGTGCCTGCTCAACAGGATTTGGTTATTGAGTTTTGTCAGTCTGTTGGTGTTAATTGGATGCTCATCCAGCTGGCGGCTCTGCCACCCACCGTCTTGAGTTGCTGGGGTACAGCCTGGGTGAAAACCGACACCACCTCAAGGATGCTCCTGTAACACAAGCCTTGATGAAGTGGAAATGCAGTAATTACTTTCTCCAGAGTTGTACCGAGAACAAGAAGTTTCTTCTGCTGCTGTGTTGTTGCAAGACTGCTTTAAACAGCAGTGGCACAGGCCTTTGAGCTCAGCAATGTCTTTCTACCATCTCTCTCACATGAATAATTCTGGTGTCTGCTGGGTTTACACTGACCCAGTCAGTTCTTTTAATTTTTTTTAACTTGTTGATGTGGCTGTTTGTTTTAAAAAATGTCCCCCACCTTTTGTATTCCTGAAAAAACAAGGAGGATTTTTGCAGCAAGTCTCACCCTCCCCTACACGTAGATTAGGTTCCTGTTCAGATTGGATGGTCGCACCTCGCGCTTCGGCAAATCACAGTTGGTGCTCTGCTGAAGCAGCTATGCTCTGGGGATCCTCGACTCCAGCCTTTGCCACCCCCCATCCCTGCAGTTCAGGGAATCCAGGCTGAGTTCTGGGAAGTTAACGGTTGGACTCGATCTTGGAGATCTTTTCCAACCTAAATCATTCTATGATTTTAAGTTTCCCAACTTGCAGAAGGAGCAAAGCAGAGATCTCTCAAGCCCAGTTCTCATTAGGCTTTGACAATCCCACACCATACTTATGGTATTGAAAATTAATCAGTGTGTTATCTCCATAGTCTCTGAATCACCACCTGCAGGAAAAAAAACCCAGCAACCCAGTCTCTCTGTAGAAGTGGAGAATGTGAGGTGTTTGGAGGGGTAATTTTTTGCCTGAGAGAAATAGCCAGGATGAGGATCAAAGGTTGCAGAGCAGATGCAGTGCTGTGCCCGGGAGGCTGCTCCCTGTTCAGCGTGTTACGATCCCCTTCCCCCTGCAGCCGCGTCACTGCTCTGCTGGCTTCACCCACAGCCCAGTGATGCTGCCAGTATGTAGGTCAGAGCTCTTCAGGATCTGAGCAGCATTAAATCAAGCTTGCACTGATCTTGGTTGCTCCAGTCTTTTCAGGTATTTGCTTTAGTGCTAAGCTTCTCCCTCCCTCTGGGTTCTTGGTGGGAAAAGGCCCTTAACTGTAATTTGTCTGTGGCTGGTACATGGTGCCATTACCTTTACAGCTCAGGGTGGCAATGCTTAGGTTTAGTATTTTGCATTGTAGTGATTACCTATGAGCATAACAACTGATGCTGGGCCACCCTTTTTTTGGAAAATGTTGTTCTTTGCCTTGCAGCTTTAGTGAAGGATGGGTCTTCTGTGTTATTACTACTGACTTACTCAAGGACTTCGGCTATCAATGCTGCAGCAGCTGCTTTTCATGACAGATAACAGAAAGCATCTGGCCTAGCTGGGGAGGTTCACTGTACGATATGGGGGAGGTGGCCTTTCTGTGATTACAGCATATCTGTGACAGCCGTCTGCCACTTTTTTTTGGGTGTGGGGTGTTTTTGTGGTTTTAACTACCAGACTCCTAATTTGACAGCTAAATTCAAAGCCCCCCTGCAAACTGAATTTTCTTTAGAAAGTTGTAGAGCACTGTATTGAGTGCAAAGCTCATAGATACTATCACTTTGAATTTTAATTCTTACACAGATGATAATTAAGCATGGAACTTAGCTTTCTGCCCGTTCCTAGATTTCATTAGGTTTACCCTCTGCAGAGAGCAAACCCCATCCCCCTCTGCTGAGCCTGATTTGCAGTCTGAGCGCTGCTGCTTGCTGATCACCAGCCAAATCAGAAACCTTGGTTTTGGCAACATTAGGAAAGGGGATTTAGAATTTGCAGATATGTTTTACACAGGCCACCTTCTGTCATTGCCTGATCCTCTAAACCAAGGAGTTTTAATATAAATAAAAAAAGAACATTTAAGGAAAATAAAGGCAGTGACGTTTCTTTTTTTTTTAGTGCAGTGATGTGGTTCGCAGCATTGGAGCACGAGAAGGAGTGACTGAGGAGGAAAGAGGTAAATGTGATGATGGCACAATCGAAAGGTCACATTACGCATAGTTTGGAGGCTTCATGCATCTATATATGCGAGTGACATATATTAAAAATATGATAATTAGGTCCTAATGAATGATGAACAAACAGCTTCTCTGGTTACTGACACCAGGATCCTTGAGGAACCACTGTTAGCGTCAGAGTTTGCTGTATAATCTTCACCTGACATCTTTGGCTGCTCACTCAGCTATCACAAGGAGTTCCACTGAAGCGTGTGTTACAGAAGCATACAGTACTTCAGGCTGGAAGGCACCACGGAGGTCCTCTGGGCCACGCTCTGGATTTAGGTCCATCTTCAATGTCAGATCAGGTTGCTCAGAGTCATCTTCAAGCGTGCTGTAACTAATAAGCTGCTTGGCATCCTAAGGCCCACCAAGAAAGATTGCCAAGCCAGGCACTCTCCAACAGTTCTCTGGGATTAGTGTAGAAACCTATTTAGGTGATATGACCCGATGTAGAATAGCCCCCCTGTCACCTGAGCTCTAAGAGGTTCTTCTTGGCTGAGAATGTGTGTTTGAGTTTTCCACTTCTCCAGAGCATCTGCCCTAACCAACAGACTATGAGGAATGCTATCAGTACACACTCAGGATATACAGAACAAGGAGCAGGTTCAGTTTTCAATACTTACATTAAATATTTGTGGTCTCGCTGGTTATGTGTCCTCATCTGATCCAATGCAGTACTCCATCCCACACACATCATGCTTAGTATAAAGCTGAGGGATCACAAGGG
>VZSC01001422.1:64276-77439 GCA_013398225.1 Steatornis caripensis
GGCCTGGCCTGGCGGGGGCGGCGGAGCTCCCCGGTGCCGCTCCGGGAGGGCCGCCGAGGGGGCCCGAGCCCTTCCTGGGCAGTGCGGGGCTGAGCGTCCGTGGTCCTCCCTGGGGGAGGCGGCTGTGGGGGCGCGGAGGCGCCCGGTAGCGCTGCTTTACGTGGCCGAGCTCGGCGTTCCAGGCCTGTGCGGGGAGATTGCCGCTGTAATTCAGGTTTGTCTTTTGACCTGCTCCCAGGCTGGTTTGCTGTCCTTAGGGCTGGCCTGCTTAGTCACCCGGCTGTGTTGCTATCCGGGGCCTGTCTGTTTCCAGAGCTCTATTGCAGTTTGCTAAAAACGCTTTTATTTCTTTATTTTTATTTCCTTCCAGGAGACTGAGCTCTGTGGTATAAAAATAATGAAATTTGGATGAAGTCCTGATCTGTTACCAGTGATAAGGCAGTAGATTAACTTCATTCTACCCGGTTCAGGCTCTTAATAGCCTCAAGGTCTCGACAGAAGCTGGCTTGGGTGATACAAGGGTCTCGATGCAAATATTCTTGCAGGGGCTGGGCTCGTTAAGGCAGCATCCCTGTCTTGCTGGCTCTGTTGTGCAGCATTATGTAATCCTAGACACAAGCACAGGAAGGCTGGCATCTGAAGCTGGGTTTGTTCTTGAGTGCTCTCAAACAATCACTGCGGGAGCAGATGCATTAAATCTGAAATACATGCCTAGATTTCTTTTTTTTTTTTTTCAGAGCATCCTTCAAACTACCAACTCATAACTAGGTCTTAATCCAAATTTTATGGATATTTGTACATATATTTTTGTATCTCTGGAACAATCGTGACTCTGTCGCTCCAGAACACCCATCTTAATTAGAAGTAGCGCTGTCATATAGGGTTACATTGCTGTGTAAACATTAACTAGCTACTCACTCTGCCAAATGGAAATTAAAGCAGTGAGGACTTCAGGCTGGGGCGAGCCGCTTAATAATGCGCTTTGGCTGGCCTCCATTGGACTGGGCTTGTTGCGGTACTGTCAGGCTCAGCTGTGCAGAGGAGCTATAGGAGGCTTTCAAAAAGGGATAACGTTAGTTTGCCAAAAGTGGTCCAGCTAATTCAATCTTAGTAGTTCAGGTACTGCTGTAAGGAACTACCATGTGTAGCTTTTAGGTTTGGTTGGGGGAAAACACTTGAAAATTAATTAATTTGAAGTTCTTTGTTTCTAGAGCTTCTCTTCACAGCGCCTTGCAGTCTGTGTTTACAGGCTTTAGAGGTCTTTAAGTGGGTAACTTGGAGAAAAAAATGAAATTGTTGCAGTGGTCTGCTCCTAACAAATATTTTGAGTGGTAAACTAACTTATTCTAACAAATCCTGCTAGTTTGTTGCGAACCGATTTATCAAATGTATGTGGCCGGGCAGTTATGTTTATAGTGTCCTTCAAGTCAGTTGGTTCAAGTGTGGCGACACCCAAACAGGCTTTGTGTGTAGTTTCTGGCAGAAGTTGTAAGCTGCTGTATCCAGTGCATTACTTCTGCTTTTGAGTTATTAAGTATCTGGAAAGATGCATTCTTGTAAAGTTTCGTTGTTTTTCTGCTAGAGACACCCTTGAGGTCTGCTGCTTCTGTTGTAGGTCTTATCACAGTTTGTTTGAAAAACTGTTAAAATGCATAGTCATGGTAGTCTTTCCTAACGCTAACAAAGTGCTGATCTGACTTCCTACTGTGTAAGAATGGTATTGAGTGCTGAAAGCCTTCCTCGTGGTGGTGTATATTGCTTTTTTAATCTCTTTGGAAAACCGAACGCTGTTCTGAAGGAAAGCCTTTGGTCCAGAGTAACCTGGTCTGTTTGATGCTGTTTGGAGCGAGGGAGGTTGGACTTGGACGCTGTCTAGAGGGGGTTTCTTCCAGCCTCAGTTTTGTGATTCTGTTCCAGAGGCTGTCATTTGAAAACTGCTTTTGAGGTGTGACCTCGTTTGAGTTGTCAAAGTGAGTAGCAGTTGTTTGGATTTGAAGACAAGTAGTGTTTTGGAAGTGTTGTTGAAAGTTAGAGAGAAAGCTAGCTCTGGTGTTGCACTGCGAAAAATGTAAGCACTGTTGACTAATAAATTTTGTGTATTTTAGGCCTTGGAATTAAGAAAAGTTCTCTTAAATTGGTGTTAGGCTTCTTTCTAGCAATCCTTGTTTGTTAAGCACGAGGATTAATGAATTCAGGTCTGCTGAGTCAAGCAGTGAATAACCTAAGCATGCTGTAAGTGGCACTGGGCTATCTGCAAGAAACAATGTAAATAGTAAAGGTAACGTACATCTCCGAGTACACTTGCCGTGTGCTGAATATTGTGTGGAAGTAACTGTCCTTCTCTTGTAGATGCCTTCCATTAAACTGCAGAGTTCAGATGGAGAAATCTTTGAAGTTGATGTTGAAATTGCAAAACAGTCCGTAACTATAAAGACTATGCTGGAAGGTAAGAGTCCAAAACCTTGAGGGTCGCTAGCTCGTGCAGAGGTAGCACATGTTCAAGAAAGCTTCTTGAACAGGAACTGTGACCGAAGGAGACAAACCTATACTGTGCTGGAAAAGGATTCCCAGGCCTACGAAGCAGCTTGCTGCCTGGTGTCAGAACAGCTGTAACAATTGCTATTGCAGCTGAAACTGTTTTGGGGGGATGCGCACTCACAAAAAGCTTAAAGTTCAGACCTCTTGTGAAGAGCTCTTACAGGGAGGCTAGTAAAATGTAAGCATCTCGCTGCCTTGCCTGCAGCCTACTGCAGTTCTGTAAAAAATTAAGCAAACAGAACATTTAATAATACTAACAACTAAGTTTATTTAATCATCAAACCAGTCTTACGATGAAAATATCTTTTAAATGGGGTGGGAGATCCTAAACCAATGCAATGAAGAAAGAGCTAAAGCGAAACCTATCTCTGAGCTTATGGATGCAGTTAAATTATTTGGGATAAATACTTAGTTCTGATCTCCTGCTGGCATAAATTTGAAACAAAAGAACTCATAGTGGGGGCGGGGAAGTCTGCCAGATGGCTGGGATGCAGCACAAGCTGTGTCTAATCCCTCTGGTGCAAATCCTCATTGTTTGCTGGCGGGTTTTTCCAGTTTTGGGGTGTATTCACCAATTAACTTAGAAAAAAAAATCTTTTTTGTAGATGTAGTTAAACTTGTGTTCTTCGGTATAAATCTTGGTCTGGTTGTGACACCTTATACATAAGAACAATAAAATAAGGGTGAAATACTCCAGCCGTTGAAGGCTTTAATTCTGTTAATAAGACGCTGTTGAGCATCTCTGGCAACGTGAGCAGCAGCCACAGCAGTCACCTGGGAGGCACTAGGGAGCACAGTTCTTCTCAGTTTTCTCCTGCAGAAGCTCTGTCACTGCTGGTGTTGGGTGACACTCGGGTGTTGACAAAAGGGAAGTTACACGTGGTAAGTGGTGTAAGATAGGCACCATAAACCAGCCTCTTGCTAATCTGGGTGAGAACCGGCCTCCTAGTACAGGTGAAACGTGTTTGCAGTACAACTGGCTAAGCATCAGTTAATGAACAACGTTTTGTGTGTCGGGTGCTGGAGCGGAAAGGTGGGGTTGTGTCTAGCCTCCTGAAACCACCAGTGAAGTATCCATTTCCTGATAACGAATGAAATTGCTGGTTTGGAGGTGGCAGGGACGAGGTAAGTCAAATTGACTAAACTTGAGATATTTTTGAATTACTTCACTGTACCAACAGTTTTGGTCTGGTCACTTCTTACACTACTATCTGCCGCTGTGCTCAACGTATGCATTTGAAACTTCCGTTAATTGGTGACATACCCAGTACCCTTTGATGTCAATATTTAGCTTCTGAATCGATGAAGTTTATTCCAAACAAAAAGTAGTACTAATTAATAGTAACAGTAATTGACTAATGCTAACTTGCCTAAATACAGAAGTACATGCTGTTTAATGGTGCATAAATTTGATCAGCGATGATGGTGTGACAGTCATCTGTTCTACATCACCAAGGAACCGATTTTTTTAAGAATCGGCTCATCTGTGCATATGTAATGAGTGATGGTCTGTGTAGTTACTCAATTACATAACTAATTACAAGATGTTAATCTTTGACAGCTAGGGTGTCATCCAGCTGTTAGTGTTTGTGTAATAAAAAAAGCATATTCTCTTCTCAGAGATGGCTAATGTTGTATTCGTTCTGTGTATCAAGTCCAAATTTTAATTGTTTTTATCTCAATTTTTACTTTGATTGCTTAATCATATCAAGGGGACAGAGTGACAAACTTTATCCAGATCTGTCTTGAGCTTTTATAACGAGGAGTATCAGAAGCATGTTTTATAAACAGTTTTTTGATTGAAGGATTTGTGTTGCTGTCTTCAGCTGATAAGAATCAGTGCAAGTGTTTCAGAGCCAGATAACTGGCATCTCTACGGCTACACAACGTACTGCTCCTAGAGAGGACAAAATGCTGTCTCAACTTAGCGCAGCAGAGCTGAATTCTTATTTACTAACACATTGAGTGGGAGATCTCAGTTGGAACACTTTGGCTTAACTTGTGTAATTGAACTGTTGACAGTGGTAAAAGTAAATCAGTATTGTCTGATTCTTCACTGTGGCCTATTCCCAGAACACTGAACTGGTGAGTTCTGTTCTAACAAGTAACTGACTGCTTAACCGATGGTTTGTTGATCCTCTCATTTGATGAGGTAGCCTGAACTTGGCATAACTTAGTATGTGTAATGCAGCTATGGCTCCACAAAGCCTCATCAGAGCTTTCTAAAAGCTTCTGACTGCGCCAGTTAGAGATCCTTTCCTACCAATCTGTTCAGCCTCAATGGTGGTAAAATAGTGGAGAATTGGTGAAATGGCCTGGTTCAGAGAAAAGTAAATGGTTTTGCCTGCCAATCGCTTAGTCATCTTTCCGTTTTTAGATTTGGGAATGGATGATGAAGGTGATGATGACCCAGTCCCTCTTCCAAATGTCAATGCAGCTATCTTAAAAAAGGTAAGATGCTGGAAGCGGTAGTGTTGTGTGGCAGTAATGAAATGTGGAATTCATCCTGGAGTTGGAGATTATGAACTGTAGTATTAAAGATACTTTCCAGGTGCTAGCTACAAGCTTAACCAGTTTAAGGGTATGTGAGAACTGGAGTGGGGCTACGGCTGCCAGGCAGCTAATGGCAGAAGACCTGCAAGGGTGACCTGGAACAGCAGCTGGAGGCCAGACAGGCTTTCTGACGCGTTGAAGTGGTGGACATCTGTGCATCTTAGTATTTCATGGTATTAAAGCACTGATTTTAATTGGATTCTGTGAACTGAGGTGGCTGTTCATGAGATCCAGATGTTAGGAGAAAAGATTAAGGGACAGGCAGTGGTGAGAGTAACCAGCAGTAGCTACGCCTGTCTTTCAGTTATGGTGCTTAGAGGCACCGTGCGCACTCGGTGGTGTTAGTCAGCAATAGACCGTGGTTATTGCTGGGTTAGGTGAGAAAAGTGGAGAAGTATGTTGCCGTCTTCGAAGATGCTTTTTGCTCTGAAGTAGAAAGTGTTGTGCCAAAATAAGCTCTGGACCGTTTCGGGGTAAACGCAGCGTTAGGAATGATTTCCTAGTGAACATACACATAAATAACTTCCATAAGCAAAATGGAACAGGATTTTACTTGCAGTAGATCCTTTTTCTTTAATTGTCTGGGTGATGAGATGGTGATGTTTAAAAAACAAACACACAAAACCCCAAGCAAAATCCCCCCCGCCCAAAAGCAAGCTTGGCAGCGTGCAGACTTCTGCCAGGTGAACTTTGTACTGTGGCGAATAAGTTCTACTGGTAGCCGTTACCACTCTACACTCTTCCCCTATGTAATACTCCACTTAGTAAGAATTACGCTTCTGCAAACAGATTAAGCACGACAATGTGAGGCTTAGGTTTCCTTTGTACAGTCTTAGTGTGTTAGCATGGGGCTGAATAACTTTGTAACACCAGCAGCTGGCTTTTGTGTCCTAAGTAACTAGCTGCTGTCTCAGGTGGGATTCTTGGAGGCTGTTGTACTTCAGCATTGGGGATCAGTTCTATGCTGAAAATACTGGGTAATGGAGCATGTTTGTACACGATTCGAATACTAACCTAGAGAAAAAGGTACAGTTCTTTTAAAACAAAGTGAAGTTATATTGGAGCCTAATGGGAGAATCATTTGGATAAAACTTTAATATCAAAACCATAATTAGGTGATTCAGTGGTGCACCCATCACAAGGATGATCCACCTCCTCCTGAGGATGATGAGAACAAAGAAAAAAGAACAGATGACATCCCTGTGTGGGATCAAGAGTTTCTGAAAGTAGACCAAGGAACGCTTTTTGAGCTTATCCTGGTAAGTACGTTCAGGAGGTGTAAGGGCCGTGGCTGTGAAGTGCGCGCTGTTTGCACGCTTGGCAAAGAAAGTGTTTATGCTGCTTGAGTAACTTTGGGGAATGGGGGGGAGGTTTGTAGGGAGGGCAAGTTGTTCTGGCAAACTGCTGGCTAAAATTGTTGAGGATGTAGAATGCTTGTTAACCTAATGCTTGGCATTAATCGGTTCTTGCTCATTTATCAGCTAATATGCTTTTCTGAATATGGGGCCCTACAGCTGTCTTTGTTCTTGTGGCTCTTGAGTCTTAGTTGAGGGCTTATTACTAGAAATTCTGGAGATCTGCATCCAAATTAAAATCTAGCTTTCACTTTTAAAATTTGTAGCTTATGTGGTACTGTGGGACAACATTACTTGTCTTAGTGAGTCAACAGCACTTCGACACAGAAAATCTGGGATGTTTGCAGGCTTCCGAAAGCCCTTTGTAAAAGGAGGAGCAGGGATGTGTGTCTTTCATGGTACAAACGACTTTCCCTTCTGTTTGGCAAATGACTTCTAGGTACTGTTACCTCAAGGTTCTAGAAGCTTCTCAAAGCGCAGTTGATCTGTTTGTAGTTACAGTATTCTACAATTTCAGTGTAAGCATGGCTTTGGCAGTACATCTGCAGAGGCAGAATATTGATACAGAGGCTTTAATTTTGGAAACTCTTCTACAGGCTGCAAATTACTTGGACATCAAAGGTTTGCTTGATGTCACGTGCAAGACAGTTGCAAACATGATCAAGGGGAAAACTCCGGAAGAAATTCGCAAGACGTTCAATATTAAGAATGACTTCACTGAGGAAGAAGAAGCACAGGTACTTGATCTGGGTTTAGTTCTAATTTAGCTGGGTTTCTGTGCTGAATTACTGCGTGGTGCTTCATAATTTAACGTGTGATGCTTCTGACCTGTTAACGATAAGTGTAAACTAATGCACGAGCACCTCGTAATCGGGTTGCTACTAGTGCAAGACCTTTTGGTGCCTGCAGTGCTTGCAGCCCATTGCCTGAAAAGGTCAAAACAAAGCCTCCTGACTTCTAGCTCAAATGTCTGGTAAGAAAGCATGTCGGATTGTTTGTGGGAGCCTTAGTTTGCTGGTTTGGCACCGTAGTAAAAATGCGGAAGGTGTGCTGTTGCATGTGGCTGGGAAAGGTAAGATGTGTGGATTCTTAAGTAATGAACTCATCTTTCTTAGAACTTGAATGACAAACCAACTGCAAAATGGCGGAGCTGGGAAAGACCAGAGCAATGTGCCTTGTTTAAATCCACAGGCAGTAACTTGCACGCTTCGGTTTGTCTTCAGTGCCGTGTCATGAAACGGGCAATTTAGTCTTAAGCTAGTCTGCTTTACTTGGGGGGGGAAAACTCATTTTCGATCATGTCTAGGCATGAGAAATAAATGTCTTGGTTTATATTGATAAACAGGTCAGGGTTTGATTTTTGACTTTCTAATTACAAACCCAGCATGAAAAATTAAAGCTGCGTCCAAGTGTTTGCCTTCCTGCAGTCAGTAACCTTGGGAATTTACAGGTAACTTGTAGAAGTTCACAACAACCTATTAATAGTTAAAATGTTCTTTCAGGTACGTAAAGAGAACCAGTGGTGTGAAGAGAAGTGAAGTATTGTGCCTGATGCTCGAACACTGTAAGGATTGTTCCAAATACTAGTTGCACTGCTCTGTTCATAATTGTTAATAGTAGACAAATGCAGCAGCAAATGAAGTTGTGTTAGCAGGATATTGTTCCCTTTGCATGTGTAGTGGTTTTTTGAGTACAAATTTAAATCTTCTGAGTTTTTACTAGTGGAATTGGATGTCTTTTTACTTTACTCTGCAATGAATAAAACTGAACTAAGTGTGCATTCTGTATGGAAAGTAGCACTTAAGGTTGTCATTTTCACTACGCTTCAAAACTGTTCAATGCTGAGGATTGACTCCATTGTAAATAAAACCACCTGCTTCCTCAAGAAGAACAAAACACTTGTATTTACAGGGTATTGATAGCTTCAGAAAGAAAAACAAACTAGAATGTGTCTTGGGGAACTAGGTAAAGTAAAAAAAGCTAACTGGAATTTCTTCCAAAAACACAGTGGGGAAGACGAGTGTTACGTAAAGCTATTCTAGAACTTTTGAGATGACTCCTGTCCTGCATTTAAGGGGGGGGTGGGGGGGTGGAGAAAAAAACATTTGACCACTTTCTTGTCCTGTTAGTCTTGCCTTATAGACTAGTGAAAGATGTGATGTAGACCTAAGCAAGCTCCCGACAGTTAAACTTGAATACTTCAACCATGTCTTGAAGACCTGCCTCTAGCTGGTAGCAAAGGAGAAGTGTGTTGTTTTATGCACAGGATGGGTGTGGTTTTATACATGTTCCTGTTAAAAGTGGAATCCAGATTTGACCAAAAATGACTGGCATTACCAAAGTTAATATTATTGGCCTGTGCATGCCATTAGTGGCTTGTTTTTAGGCAATTTTAAACAACCTTGTGATGTAGCTCTTTAAAACATGGTTTTATGTGTCCACAGGAAATCTTATGCCTCTGTCTGTGATACTTCCGCTTGTAGAGACTTAATTATTGCATACAAAGCTAATGCAATATCAAGCTTACCTTCTTTGGACAAAGCCACTTGCAACTAGTTAAACAGTAACTGGTTTTCTGATTTATTTTTTTTTTACAGTTCCCTTATAGGGAGTAGGGGATGGTTGTGTGGTAGATCTTTGAGGTGTGCTCTTAGCTTGTATTGCATTCCATTCTCTGTATAAACCTTAGAGTAGGATGAACCTTAATAAACATACTTATCTCACTTTAAATATCAGTGTTTCACTTCTGAATTAATAAAGGGCTTTTAAACTTTTGTTTGCAAATGGTTCTAGTTATTTGAAACCAGACAGTCTTACTGTCACTTAGTACCGAGTGTGCAAATAACAGCACTGAGGCAGTGGTTAACTGAAATAAAACACATGTAAAGGTTTTGCGAAATGACTAATGCAAGCCACTAGGCAGACACAGATTGAGTCGGAAGTTAAACAGCAAGCAATCCAGACAGAGATACTTCTTGATGGCTTATCAGCTTTTAGGTAATCTTTGCTGTAACCATTAATGAAAGCATTCCTAACTTGCTCTACAGCAGCATTCAAACCTGTGCTTTGGATGCAGCTGCTGCTCACATCTGCTTATTCATGAGGTTGCTGGGCCTGCCTTTGTGCTGCTGTGCATATCATATGGGCGTATTACAGCTATTATTGTCTGTGGGCATAAAACAGTCCAGTGCTAGACTGAGACATGATGGAGCCTTTCTAGCATCCTGTATTGCAAACAATGTTTAAAAGCGCTACTAGAGAAAAATTTCTGCTGACATTTCTTTCTGTGGCTCTGTTTGTAGCTTAATATTAGCTTATCCTGGATTTTTACAAGAAATAAATCCATCTGTGTGAAGCTAATGTTCTGGAATACACTTGCTCAGTTGCCAGTATAGAAGCCTGTACTGTAACTGCGTTGGGTGGCAGGAGCCTATGTAAACTCCTTTAGGTGCTCATCATCAGGCTGGGACCCACGTTTGCGAGCAGCCACTGCCTCGTTGTGCTGTAGGGCAAGGAGGATACAGACACACATCCTGTCATCTTCATTGCCTTGGTTTCTGCTTTTGCTGTACCTGCATGAAACATGCTGTGACCCTCTGGTAAGACTGGCTAGTTATTAGAACAGTTTGCCTAAACTGTAAACTTTGGTGGCCGAACGCTGCCATGGCGGAGCTTCTGCTGAAGCTCCAGGGCCGTGCTGGCTGGCTGTGGATGCTGATGCAAGTGTGGAGGTAGAGCACAGCGGTGTGCAGAGGCCTGGGCTAGTCTGGGTGCTCGGAGCATGACACAGCTTTGACAGGTTGTGATGTTCTTGGTACCCCTGGCACTTAGGGTCCATACAACTGGTTGTCTCTAAGTGATGTTCCCCTGTAGCGCTGCCTCAGCTGTGTACTCTGAAATTCTTGAAAGGAGGAGAGACTGTCCAGTTCCCACTGTGAAACTTTATGTTGCTGTTTAACTTGCATGGTGCTGCCTTAACTTTTTTAAGCAATGCCGTGATCAGGGCTGGCTCTTCTTCGCTGATGTGATTAAGTGTGGGGCTGGGAAGAGGCAAGGCCAGGCATCAGCAGGGATTGTAGAGATCGGGTTTTTTTGGGGGGGGGAGGGGGGGGCTTGGTTTACTACTTGGAGACTACTGGCAATTATTCTAACAATTGT
This sequence comes from Steatornis caripensis, assembly GCA_013398225.1. Classification (NCBI taxonomy): domain Eukaryota; kingdom Metazoa; phylum Chordata; class Aves; order Caprimulgiformes; family Steatornithidae; genus Steatornis; species Steatornis caripensis. Next base: position 74,881 of record VZSC01001422.1, read on the forward strand.
TCATGCATGCAAATGCTGAGGGTGGCAGGAACAGGAATCCTCTTGAGTTCTAAGAAACAGTTATTTGACAGTTTGATAGGATTATAACTTCCAGTGGCCTACTTTGAAGAGCCAGTCTGGCAATTACTTTATTTATAAAGCTATAAACATATTTTGAACATAAAAGCCAAAAAATACAAACTCGATGAAGTAAAAAAATTACAACAAATGATGGATAGTCATTGGACAAATGAAAGTACAGCTGCAAAACATTTATCCCTGCTACATACATACAGTGGTTTTACTTGGTTTAATGAAGTGGTACTTTCCATGACTTCTACATTCAAACTGATTTCAGGAATTCAAATAGATCTTTCCAGAAAAGTTGAAATTGCTGTAAAAACTAAAAAAAAAAAACCTAAAAAAAATTTCTTGTTGCTATAGAAACTTAAGGGCAGTTTTCCTTCTGTTAAAAAAAAGTATTAACATAACATAGTAACACTTCATATAGCACTTCTAAAGACACGTTTTTGGTATGACTAAAAGTAATGTTGTTTTGGCATTGGTTATCGGCTGTGGGGCGTGGAACAGAACTTGGTCGTGTTCACTGTTCTGCCTCAAATGGGCAGCTTAAAGTTCTCGTGTGGTTTGGGGGGTGGGGGAATTAAATTTTCTCAGTTACACCAGTATAAACGGGGCCTGTTGCAGTATACTGAGTGGCTATTCTGAGTTTATACTGGGGTAGCTGGAAGCACAGGGCGGGGTCTGGCTGTAAACTGGTCCGTACAGAGCGGAGCCTGTGGTCGGAAAGGTGCTGCGTGAGCACAGGCGTCACTGCTCTGGTGCCGTGGCTGGGGAAAGGCTCCCGGAGAGCGGGGCAGCGGGTTTCGCTACAAAGGTTTTACAGGAATTGGATGGAACAGGGGCAAGAGGAGGCTGTGATACGCAGGTGGACCCTGAACCGAGGCAGGCATCTGCAGCAGCAGAGGGGCCAAAGTAGCCTTGAAATAAACGGATGAACGTCCTGGCGAGTTCCCAAATGAGCGCTGGCGGCTCTGTGTATGCCAGCACTGTTTGGTCCTTGGTTGGGATTCGAGGTTTAATACTATTCAGGCCTTTCCCCCAAATTTCCTCTGGTGTTATTTAGACCTGTCTGCTTTTTCTTTTATACCTGCCTTTGCTTTGCGGCCAAGTTAAGAGACCGTGTCAGCTCTGGGAAGAGTCTGCCCCATTCCTCTGTTCGGCACTGGAGCATGCTGTTGTCTAAGCTTGCTGAAATAATTTAAAACCAAGCAGATTGCGTATTGATCTAGTGCTATACAATTACCCCTCTGAGTGCAGGGAGTGCACGCCAGGTGTGTGGTTGGCAGTCGGTGCAGGCAGTGCTGCTTCTCTAACGGTTGGGATGGTTCTTTCAAACTTTAAAATGACTCTTCGACCTTTTCAGTTTGGGCATGTAGCTTTCATTCAGTGCTTCCCAAGTTACGTTTACAGAGAAGAGGAATAAAGCAATAGGTTTAGATCGTCTAAACTAAAACTGGAATTTAAAAATCTACACTACTGTAAGCAAAAAGTACCTAAATAAAGGGAATAAACCCAACGCTGCTCTACAGACTTACCATGGTTTGGTTTGTTTATTTTTTTTAAATTTTCAATCTTTGAGGCATAAACTTGTTTAAAAAGTTATATTTAGTCCAATGTAAAAAATTAGGGTTTGCGGTTTTGCATTAAGAAAAAAAATACAAAAATATTTTGTACATTTTAAAGGCTATCTTAAATTTCTTGCAGTTCTACAATAATATTACTACATAATTTGTGTTCAGTACTCTACAACCTATTCTGTAAAGTAGAAAAAAATAGACCCCGCTCTCCCTCGGTGTGGTGTTCTTTTTCTCTTCAGCGGTCTAGAATGTTATTTCAAGCAGGAAAAAATTCTGCACTGGACTGGATTGTGGTCTCTGTGAGAAGTCTGTAAACCTGAAGCAAATCAAGAACTTGGATTGATTTGGGATTTACATCGGTTCAGGGAGAGCACGATCTGTCCGCAGTGTTTTTTTTGTCTATCAAGCTCAAAACACGTGGGGCACGTCTGCACGGAGACCCGTGGCCTGTAAACAATACCTTCCTGTTCTCAGACAAGAAGTTTAAAAAAAAAATCCATCTCATTGGTTTAAATATTTCATTTCTCTATTATCTGGTCAAATTGGAAAGCTGGCATCGCTACGTTTAATTTTCAGACATAAGGGCTTTTAAAAAATACGCCTATTCCGGCTTTTCCAGCTCCGTGGTGTAACGGCTACGAGAGATCTGTGAGTGAGCGAGCGACTACGCTTTAGCACCTACCGTCCATCTACTGTGGCAAGCCGGGGAGCTCGTCTCTGCTTTCTGCCATACTTGAAGATAATGCGGTAAAAAAAAAGAAAAAACCCCAAACAAACAAAAAAAGCAGCACAGGGCAGGGACAAAAGGCTTGTTTACTCATCAGCACTTTAAATTCTGGCAAATATTTATGTTTTACCCCCTTTTTTTTTTTTGAAATCGCTTTTCTATCTTTACTCCTCCCCTCCTTCCCCCCCCCCC
>VZSC01001422.1:77619-119236 GCA_013398225.1 Steatornis caripensis
TTCCCCCCCCCCTTCCCAAAAAAAAAAAAAGCGTTTTCCAGCATCCTTATGTCATCCTGTGGCCTAACTTTGCACGTTTTACGGTGAGATGGGGAATTTGGATGGGCCTCCAGTCCTTTTCAACGGGCAGCGGAGCCAGGCGGGAGCGAGCAAAGCGCCTGGTGTCCTGGCCAACTGGACTATGTCCCCGTGGAGGCCACGCTGTACGCGGGGGACTCTGTGGGCGCGGAGGAGGACCTGGTGGTCAGTCTGGAGGAGCAGGTGGCGGTTTGGAGGTGAGCGGAGACGGGGAAGGGGTCGGGCTGGTCTCTGTGTGCGGAGTCAGCGGGGGCTGCGAGCTTGTCTGAAGGAAAAGCAGAGGAGATGCATTGGAGTGCGTCCGGAGGGGAGGGAGGGGAGTCTATAGCACTTCCATCGGAAGAAACTGGGCTGGCACAGCGTCCTTCTCCTTGTAAGTACCGAATGCACTTCTTTTTCCTCCTAAGAACAGTGGAGAGAGTTATCTGTGAATAAAGGGTGAGTTCACGGTCACACACCGNCGGCCGGGAGCCGAGCTCAAAGAGAAGGGCTTCACCCACGAAACGCGGACAGGAGGTCGTAAAGACGAGAATAAACCCCTTAATAACAACAATAAAAATCAAAGGAAAGAGGTCGTTTCCACCATCCCGGCCTTCTCTGCTTCTGGGGGCGCTGAGCGGGGCCAACGCGCTCTCGCCCAGTTCCAAGACTAAAATGTTCCCCTGCTCTGATGCGTGAGCCCGCACACGCGTGTGCGCGTGGTGTTACGGGGCCGCGGAGCAGGCGGGAGCCTGGCAGACGGCCGGCTCGGGCAGCGTGCGGGGCCTGCACATCGCTGTGGGCAGGAGGGCCAGGCCGCACGCTGCTCGGACACTGCCCTCCACGTCATTTTTGGCTTTTCTCCTCGGGCAACGTGGGTCAGCCCAAAATCTTAAGGTCTAAAGAACGTCTTTGCCTGTGGCCCAGTTCCTAGTGCTTTCCTGGACTTGTGCACCGTGCATCATCTACTCAGCTCTTCTTCCTGCAGTGAAAGCTTCCGATCTCAGCCATCTCTGCATCTCAAAATACATTACGTTCATCCCTGACTCAGTGACGCACCTGAAAGTGCTCAGCAGATTCGGGAAGAGGGAAGAAAATGGCCCCGGAGTGGCTGGGGGAAGACGTGGTCCAAGGCTGGCGGAAGTCCTGCTTTGCATGTCAGACTAGTCGTGAGCCCTTCAAGACTTGTTGGTCTTTGGAGGGTAGATCATCTTTTAAACTGCTAACTGAGCTAAGGGAAAAACAGCNGGGCGTAAACCAGCGCTCGCCGGCGGCGCGCAGCCACCTGGGCACTCGCGGTTCACCCCTCGCCGTTCACCACGGCCCCGGGCCGGGGGTCGCCCTTCTCCCGGGCCCGGGCCGGGCAGCCCCCGGTGNNNGTCATTTTTGGCTTTTCTCCTCGGGCAACGTGGGTCAGCCCAAAATCTTAAGGTCTAAAGAACGTCTTTGCCTGTGGCCCAGTTCCTAGTGCTTTCCTGGACTTGTGCACCGTGCATCATCTACTCAGCTCTTCTTCCTGCAGTGAAAGCCTCCGATCTCAGCCATTTCTGCATCTCAAAATACATTACGTTCATCCCTGACTCAGTGACGCACCTGAAAGTGCTCAGCAGATTCGGGAAGAGGGAAGAAAATGGCCCCGGAGTGGCTGGGGGAAGACGTGGTCCAAGGCTGGCGGAAGTCCTGCTTTGCATGTCAGACTAGTCGTGAGCCCTTCAAGACTTATTGGTCTTTGGAGGGTAGATCATCTTTTAAACTGCTAACTGAGCTAAGGGAAAAACAGCTCTGATGCTTCGGACCGTGGCTTTCCAGGGCAGGAAATGTTTGCTGCGCTCTCTTCCGCGGGAAGCAGAGGTACAAGTACAAAATGCAACACAGACACCGGAGAGAAAGATGAGGCAGAAGGACTCAACTCTGCGCTCCCTTTCTGTGGAGTGTGACCAACAGAGCTCAACAGCCGGGGGAGATTTACTCACAAAAAGGGGTTTTTTTTTACAGAAAAGTACCCCATCGATGGCAACTCTTCTCCCCTCGCCCTGCTTTTCTAGTAAGAAGCCCGCTGGGACCGGGAAGGTCCTGCAGGCAGCAGCGCCTGGGGAGCAGGGAGCAGCCTCCTCCCTTCAGCCCCTGGAGAAGGTGTTCAGGTGCCCCCCTCACTCGTATGTCATGAGCTGGGGGTCTCAGAAGTACGGGTCGTACATCATCCTTGCTGTAACTGGATTTGGGCATGATTTCTCCACATCCCTTGACAATTCTGCTGTTTAGCATCGAAACCAGGAATATTTAGCCTGAGTTCCAGTTGTCATTTCGTACGCCCAGATTACTTGAACCACTCCTGGCTACCCGGGATCAGTCCCTCGCGCTGTCTCGTGTTCTCTTTACGCACTCTGCATTGAGCTGGTTCTCCTTCTCTTCGTCTGACAGATCCCTCGCGTCATCTGCTATGGATCCTCGAGCAGCTCAGTACAGTTTTAAACAAAAGAGCTCTCAAGATGTCACCTTAATAGTAGCGAGGGAACAATTCCTCTGCTGGAGATGGTGTTAATGACTTTACAGCTACAACAGCTATAAAGAACATCTTCCTCCCGCCCGGCTCCCTGCCTCGGCCGTCTCATTTGAGGAAAACAGATCAAATGGAGAACTTGCTAATGCGGGCACACACCTTTCTTTGATCTTACTAATGAAAAACTAGACAGTGTTAGAATATGTATTAACTAGTCCAGTATTAAACATGGCTTTGCACTGGATGTGAACAAGAGAAGTGCTATTACTGCCGTCAGTGTCGTCGTTAGCTGTGGTGACCCAATTAGTGTGATACGGAACACGACAGCCTTGCTGAACCAAGTATTTAACTCAGAAGTTATTGTACACGGGCTGGGATTTCCCGGAGCAGACAAGCCCGAGCAGAAGCTGTGTTTCCCACAGACATCTCAGGAGTAGCTGCGGGATGGAGAGTTTCAATGACTTGTTTAAGGCGATACACACCTATCGATTCACTGATTTAAAATAACAGGGGGGGGAAAAAGCAGCTCTGATACCACAGATTGCCCACAACAACCGGTTAGTGGGCTACGGCTGACACAGCTATTGCGCACCTGAAGGGATTTATTCCTCTCCCTTCTGGAACTGCAGCACCCTGGAGCATTTGCCCAGGATGAGGGGGAGGAGGGTGAAAGCTCTAGAGCAGAGCGCCCAGTTTTAACCAGTTAACCTCTCCTGTGGACTGGAAATCATTCAGTGGAAGTTGCTCTCCGCAGGCGAACGGAGCACATACGGCCGGAGCCCTTGAGCTGGCAGCAGCACATTAGTACGGGGAACTGCAGAACAGCTGTGGCTAACCAGGGTTTGAGAAGCAAAGGTTAAATAATCAAAGCATGCCAAGGTCTCCGAGCACTTCAGCAGCCTGTGTTAATCGGGAAGCAGGGCAGAGGAGAGGCTGAATTAAGAGAGTTCAAACGAAGGCAGAGTGAAGTTGGAGGAACGACCCGCAGAGCCGCAGCCGTGTGCTGCGCTGCGGTACGGTGCTCTCGGCTTGGTGGCGCTGCAGCGAGAGCGATGGGCACAAAAATTGCTCTCTGGACGTTCAGGGTGAACTATTAATGAGACATTAAGGGAGCTCTGGCCAGATTCTTCATCTGTTAAAAAATGGTGCTTGATGGCATCACCCAGTGTGTAACAGGCGAGCGGGGAGGTGCGATGTTGCACAGCACCCTGAGGTGCAGGATGCGGCTGCAGGGAGGGGAGCCCACCTGGGGCTCAGCCACAGGGGCCTGAGCTCAGGCTGCCACCAAGGTCAGTGGCCAAGCACCACGGGGACTCTGCAGGGCTGCGCTTTGGGCTTGAGATTTGGGTGGACTAAGTGATTTTGGTCGCTTTAAGCTGCGCTAAGCACATTAAGCAACACTTTACTTGCAGCTTTCGCTGGAGTCCTCAACGCACTGGTATAAGAACGTGCTATGAAGACCTCTGTCCCGGCTGGAGCCTCTCTGTGCTTCGGTGCCCAGGTCCGGAACACCCCCACGAGCTTGTTCTGCCTGGCTGTATTTGCAGCCCGCCCTGAGCCAGGCAGCACTTGGTTCATGCACTAAGCTTTACTATTGCCTGGCCATGTCCATTCCCTAGAAGCCCAAGACACAGGGCGCTTGCAAACCGTCTCGCTGCTCGAGGCTCTCCCACCCCACGGTCGGTACTGTGGAACTTCAGGGCCACGAAGAGGTGTGTCTTGAAAGGTCAGCCCCAGTATAAATGGGGAAAATAAGCCCTTAACTACTCACTGCTGGCCCTAGGGTGCTATTTAAGCAATAGGAAGTTTTTAACGGGGGATGAAAGCCCCACATCAGGGTCACAGAGGTCTCCACCCTGGAAACAAGCTTTTAACACCAGAAGTCCATCACGAGGTACAGCATTACACCAACATCGCCCCAGGGGTAAGAAACCCAGGGTGCAGCCTGATCCCTGCAGCTTGGACAACAACGCCTGACGATGCCCAGAGAAAACCCCATCCCCGCCTGGCCGGAGCGGCCCCCACCGGTGCTGGGACGGCTGCAGGAGGACGCACAGAGCTGAACCCACTCGCCCAGGAGCACCCCAGCAGCGAGGAGATGCTGATACACACCTGCACGGGCCGCACCAGTCCGTTTGTTGGTTGAGGCCAAAGCGAGCTCTGCATTTCTTAGGAGAGGCAGGATCTGAACACAGAAGCATGCGTGGCGGAGAATGGGCAAGGCAGAGGCACAAAGAGGAGGAAGAGCAGGAGGAAGAAAAGAGGCAACATCATTTTAGCCACTTGAACACACGACTAACAGACTACAATCCAATTTTTTTCTGCAACAGACCGGTGCCGGCACCACCTCTCCTGGAAAAAAGTGATCGTTAGGCAAATATCAGTGGTCACTGCTGGCAGCTGGAGAAGGAGGAGGTTTGGAAAACAGCCTCAGCTCCAGGAAATATGGGCAATCATGGGGGAAATTCATGGCTCTTCGGATTTCTTAAGTTTGGAGAAGCTGCCAAATCCCAGAGGCGCTGCCTGCCTCCTGTGTCTGCATCCTTACCTTCTCCCTACCTTTCCAGCAGCAACTAAACGGGGCTGCCAGCGAGCTCGGACTGCGCACGGAAAAGAAGAGGAGGAAATGTTGCAGAAGCAGGCTGAAAGCAGAGTTAGCACCAAGGAGACCCAGGCCCAGGTTATTCTACTCTGCCCCCACCGCCATTCCCCTTCCAGTTTTAACGGAAAAGCTATTCTCCGCGGCCTGCACTAAAATGTTCCAGTTTTACTGTATAATTATGGGACTCGTTGGGGTGAAGCCCTGTTTGCTTTCTGGCACATCATGGGTTTTTTTCTAGCACCGTAAATGGGATTTGAACGGCACATTCCTGTGCTGGGTTCACGCTCCCTCTTTCAGCCACCACCAGTGTCTCCTGTTGTGTACGGCCAGCAGTCGGTTTTCAGTCCGTAACAGGTGAAATTATCACACATATGGCTATACAAACATCTATATACACCTACGTACAAGCCTAAAAGCTTGTATTCCCCTCATCAGTCTAGGCACTGAATGAGATCAACAGTGTTTGTTAGCTGAACTGAAGCAGCTACTGGGACACATTCATGGAATTGCTTTTTACAGACAATTCAAAGAGGTCATCCAATGGCGATTCATTAAATTCATGAGATAATCTGAACTTGATGAATTAATGAAGGCTGCGGGATTCTGGTCGCACGGCCGTGTAATCCACGGCAGTAACACCGGAGCTGGGCTCCCACGTCCTAACTGACAGCTGAACCGCCCAGATGCAGCCAGCTGTGCACCCTGGGGTCCCCAACTCAGGTGTGACAGGTCTTTGCGTGGGTGTGCAAGGCCAGGAGAGCAACGGGCTGACCTGGCACCCTCCCCGGGCAGCATTTCTGGAGGGAGAGCGAGCTAGTGTTTTGCTTAGAAAGCCAATAGCCTATCACCTGGCTGACTTAATTTCATCCCTAAGTAAATAAGAGCAGTGAGCGGTAACGAACTGGTATGCTGCAGAGTGGGAAAAGGTCTTTGTAAGTCTATAGGCAATCACAGAACGGACATACTGGGAAAAAAAGGCTGTCCAACTTCAGGTATATGTGATGCCATAGTGGGCAAGGACAGTCTCTCAATGTTATTTATAATGAATATTTAGTGGTACAGGTATTATTTATTCCCGATACGGCAGAACTGCTTCAGGAACCAGCACAGGAATAGCCCTGCATGGTGGGAAAGTGTGTGACCAGCTGCAATCTGTCACAAAGGCCTTTTCTGATAAACAGGGTGGTGCAGGGAGGCAGCTGGTACTGGTTTTTAGCATGACTTTGCTTGAACTCTAGGCTACTTTGAAACGAAAACCAAACTTGGGGTAGTCCCATGGGGCATCTTCAATCCTGTCACCGCATTTAGTCCCATGCGCAATGCTGATGCCTTTGAGAGTTGTTTTCTTTAATTAATGGTATCTGTAGGGTTGCTGGGGACATTCAGCCTGGATGCATTGAATAGATTAACTTTAGCCATAGTTTATATGAAGTTATGCACCTGCCAAAAGCTCATCTTTTCAGTTTTCATGCACTACTCATGTTCTAATTCAAACAAGTCTATGAAATCATCACAGAAATGTTAGTTTACTGTGTCTTAAAAAAAACCCCGTGTATTTCCTTAGTTAAGCTCAGGAGAATAAAAGAAGACACGGTAAACCAGGACAACTGCTTCGGATTATCCGCCCTGAGCAGAAACAGACAGCCACCGAGGCGCACGCATTTACCTGAGTTGGAATCTTGCTGCTTTTCCCGTGTTCGTCTCTTCTTTTTCCCCTAGGAAACCAAAGGAAAGGCCGTTAGTCCATGCTCCCAGGAGACCGAGGGTGCTGCGCAGGGTTTTTGGGGCTGGATCAGGCCGCTGAGAAAGGCTGCTGCCACCCAGGCGAGCGGCCAGGTCCTCAGCTGTAACAGCCGCAGTGCTGCCGGCTCAGCGAGAGATGAACTGGGAATCACTGCAAGGGGACCTGCTCAGGTTTATCTGCGTGGGCATCCCTTTCCTTTCCCCAACTGCCCAGTCCAACGCTCCCCAGAAGAAACCTGGGAGGAACTCTCAAAGCAACCACCCACGTTTGTGTTCGCATACACGCCGAAAGCTGCCTCGTACACACCACAAATTTGTTCTGGGTGTGTATCTCTTCTCAGGAATAACCCTTCATTTCCAGGACCCCCAGATGCCGCAGCGCTGGCGTTTTGACTCGTCCCCAGCACACCAGAACCGCTCTGCATGAGATCCGCACGCATGCAGGAACAGCAACAGAAACTCAGAGATGGCGGCCGTGTCCCTGCTACCACCCCCCGCGTCTGCTGGTTCTTCTTCCCAACGCGCTGCTCGCCTGCTCTGTTTTATGAGTCTGTCCACGGCCACACTACAAATGTAGCCGAGACCCTGATTTACACTGCAGTCTGCGTAAGAAAGCGCGAGAGAAAACGTTAGCGGATGCATAACAATTGTAATAAACCCAGCTGCTCAGCACCTCTGCCGACTCCTGGCCGTCTTCCTCAGCCCACCCTGATGCGACTCGCCTGGGAATTCCACCCATTATTTCTTTCATTAATTAATGAATAGATAATTTAATGAATAGATTTAACTAGATTAATAGAACTAAAGGAGTTCTACCACACGCAATGGAGGCAGCATGATCAACAGCTGATCCTCCTCACCTATTCTTATTCCTCCTATTTACATTTCTAAAAAGCACTTGGCCCATTCTGGCACCTTCCCTATTTCCAATACGCGCTTTAATGCGGTGCCTTATGCCCGAACAGAGATTGCTCCATACTGTGTTGCCAGGAGCATCCCTGATTTCAAATGGGAAAGTTAAAGTTTAGGAAATCCCTGGAAATTAATTTTTAAATAATACTTATCTATTTCAGTGCCTTCGCAGCTCTTGACCCATCTCTCATTCTTCTGTTTTCTTCCCTCACTAACAAGAAAACCCAATTTCATCCCCAAACTGTCTCTCTGTTTCACAATATGCAACAACTCATCTCCTAATGAGCTTATTAATGAGGGCACAGCAGAGCAGGAGCAAATCTGGCCGGCGCGGAGCAGGCAGCTCGCAGGGCTGCCTTTGACCCGTTACTTTTTATATGACTTCTTGTGGTTTGAGTGAAGGTGGAAAGCTCTGAGCTGCGGTAAGCTTTTTCTTCAGTGTGGGAGCAACTGTATTTCCTGCCCGGTATCTGCATCACGTGTCGCAGAAGTGACCTACATTCCTCCTCATCCTCCCTGCTCAAGCTCCGGAGAGAAAAGCATCACTTGCAACAACGACAAGACCCTAAGCAGCTGCTTGTCAGTGCTGGAAGAGCCAACACGCGCCTTCGGAACCCACCACCCGCTCCATCTTCCGGAGCAAGGAACCAGCCTGTGCCAAGAGGAAGGATGCTACAGGATTGAGATCTCCATGGAGGATGCGCTTGGTCTTGGAAGAAGATGGTGCCTTGCTCTCAGCGATGCTGCTGCCCTCCAGATGCTGGTGCTCCCCAGATGTGTGCCCACTGATGCTGCTGCCCTCTGGAGCCACCCTTTCTCTAAGGGTGGCTCTGGAGAGCAACAGCATCCAGCACTGATCCTGCAAACCTGCATATGGATGCTGAGCTCCTGGTCTGTGCTTGCAAGGAGGCAGGGATGTCTGTGCTGCTGCAGGGGAACAGGGGCTGGGGACTGCCTGTAACCTCTGCTTTTTCGGCATCATCTCTGCCCTCTGTTTTTGGGGTGGTTTTGGTCTGTTTAAGGGTGTTTTCTCACCCTCGGTGGAGTTTGGGCTTTCTGGAAGGGTCAGGGTGGGCTGGATGGGTGCTTGCTGTGCGGCTCCCAGGGTAAAGAAAGCGGCTGCGAGGGAAATGACGGAGCCTCAAATCAAAGGGCAGAGCCCTCGAGTGGATGGACGGACGGACATCTGAAGACTTGTGTGTGCTTTGCTTCGGGTCTCTAATGAGCTCATTAGGCACGTAAGATCAAAACAGTCAAGAAAGCCACTAGAAAAGTCCCAGAGTGTATCTCATGCTTCTGGGGCACTGCTACACCTATGCAACCTCCTTTAACATGGCGCTGTTGAAGTGATTAATATAGCTAAGAGCAAACAATTTTTTTTAAAGAATGACCTTTAAACATTCCATAGAGTAGCCCACAAGCTTCCCAAGTGCTGGCCCCACCACCATGAGCTGCGAAGCAGCTCTGTCCCTTCGGCCAGCCCAGGAGCTGCCGCTGCTTCTCTCCAGGCACTCTGGGGCCCCGGGCACCCCGGCTGTGCCAGCATGTGCCAGCGCAGCCCCCTCCAAAAAGAGCCACTACTTCAGATGTACAGTCAAGTCAGCTCTCTATGAAAAAACAAAGCGCAGATTTTTTTTCTCCGCTCACACCCTAGGGATTGGTTTGGCATTGATTGCTGTGGCAGCGTACCTCGCTATGGCCAAAACGGGGGAAGATCACGGCTGGAGCTTCCCTTCTTCCCCTTGTACACAGGGAAAGCTCTTCTGGCTATGGGAACGCATGATCCCAACATTCAGCATGTTTCAGGGCCCTCTGCACTCGTTAATTTTTACCGCTGAGAACCATCGCTATTTGCTGCATGGCTCAGCTGCTCTGCTCAGCAGCCACTGCCTGGGTTGGGTTTTTTTTTTTCTTTTTTTCAATTTGGAAAGGGTTTTTTTTTTCCCTAACAGCAACCTTGGTTGGGAAACAGGCTCACCGAAGAGCTGGGTTGAGTGCCCGAGCCCACGGAGCGAGCAGTGCTGTTGCCTGCGTTTGCTCAAATTGCACTTGAATACTTTGAACACAGTGTGCTTGATTTGGTCAGGGTCCTCTAATAATGACAGGTCGGGGTGGGATCAAAGCCCCTGAGGGACAGACAGAAAACTCCATGACTGTCACCNCTCCATGACTGTCACCTCGTGAGTGCCACGTACGTGCCCTGCAATACACGGGGCTGCTGCTTGCGATGCAACCCCACGGGGAGTCTGAAATCAGACCTGTACAGCCTGTGAGACTGAGGTTTGCACTACAACCCATATAAAGCAGCTTACACTTTCCTATTTTGCCTTTTTAAAAATTATTTCCCATTATTATTACGTTTCTGTGAGCATGGCTCGGGCAGACACCCTACACTAGTTTTAAACCTGCAGAACAGAGGTGGCAGCCTGTAATTCAGCAAATCCCCCCAAACGTGCAGCGTGTCCGTGGGCTCANACTCCATGACTGTCACCCTGTGAGTGCCACGTACGTGCCCTGCAATACATGGGGCTGCTGCTTGCGATGCAACCCCACGGGGAGTCTGAAATCAGACCTGTACAGCCTGTGAGACTGAGGTTTGCACTACAACCCATATAAAGCAGCTTACACTTTCCTATTTTGCCTTTTTAAAAATTATTTCCCATTATTATTACGTTTCTGTGAGCATGGCTCGGGCAGACACCCTACACTAGTTTTAAACCTGCAGAACAGAGGTGGCAGCCTGTAATTCAGCAAATCCCCCCAAACGTGCAGCGTGTCCGTGNCATATAAAGCAGCTTACACTTTCCCATTTTGCCTTTTTAAAAATTATTTCCCATTATTATTACGTTTCTGTGAGCATGGCTCGGGCAGACACCCTACACTAGTTTTAAACCTGCAGAACAGAGGTGGCAGCCTGTAATTCAGCAAATCCCCCCAAACGTGCAGCGTGTCCGTGGGCTCAGCACCATGTGGCCGGGGCTACGCAGCCCACAGTACCCAGCCCATGATTTCAAGCTGATGAACGAGGCACTACTACAAAGCAAATGGAGCTGAGCAGGCTGCGGGTGGCCGTTTGGCACCCTCCAGCCATCCCACCCCGAGTTTCTCCTCCTGCATCTCTGCCCCATGCTCTGCTCCCTCTGGGCTGATGATGTCTCAGCTGCTGCCCGAGACGCTCAAAGCAGTGGGTTTCCATAAAATTGTATTTCCAAAGATCATCCGCATCATTTAAAAGTTCCTCTTCCTTTCTGCTTGTATTTACCCAGACAATAAGCAAGCAAATGGTTGTGGCAGCTGGGGAGCTGTAACATTTGTGGTACAGATGAGCTAAGAGGATGTTCAAAATACTCCTGAAACGTGAATTTCTATAGCTACCATGACGTTGGGAACGGCATTACCAGGGACAGGCGGGATGTTTGGCAAACACCAGACGTCAGCCCCTCCGGGTTGTTTCTGGCCATGCCATGGGGAGGGGGTCCGAGCCGCTGCAGCCACTCACGTAGTTGTCTCTGGCAGACCAGCCAGGGTAGAGCTGCATGTGGAGCTGCCGTTCCTTGCGAGCCAGTTCGTAGTACTTGGCCTGCTCCTCCCGGGACAGCGCGTGCCACTGCAAGGACAAGCGGTGGTGAGATGTGGCCCCGCCACCCCTCTGGCACCAGCCCTCTCAGCCCATCCCCACCACAGCTGCCCCGCTCCAGGGCACATCTTACTGTGCGTAGGGAATAAGAGCACCCGGATTTGAAAGCAGATGCTTGTTACATGCTTAAGAGCAGCTGCAAGGGACCGGGATGTTGCACTGGGGCAATGGTGCTGAGCCCTGTGTGCTCTTACCCTCCTTCCCAAGATCTGGTTGATAGCAGCACTCTCCTTCAGGGTGCATTCGGCAATGACTTTCGCCCGCATTTCTTTCATATACAACATGAAAGCGTTCAGGGGCTTCTTGATAGTGGGCTTCTTGGCTTCCTTCTCTCTCTTTGGTTCTGGCTGAGGTTTCCTTGGTGGGACCGAAAAAGGAGCTGTCAGCATCAGAGCCGCCACCCTCCAGCCCGGCTGCCTGCTGGCACCAAGCTCAGCAGAAGACTCAACACCAAACCCACCCGACGGCACGAGCGAGTGGGCAGCCCGAGATCTGCACCTCGGGCACGCGCCGTTGCCTGATGCAGGCAGAGCTCAGTGTTCATCCATCCTTTTCCCCATGCAAGCATTAATAGCGATAAATGAAACGGGCACCGAGGCGCCAACGCTGCTGAGGAGCCCTGGCGGCATGTCCAACTCACATGTTTCGGTCATAGTGCTCCATCTCTTGCTTGCCGGAGTGGGGCACGATGGCGGGATGCGGGATGCCGGTGGTGTGCATGCCGGAGCCCAGCATCAGCGGGTGAGTGAACCTGCAACAGAGAGCGGATGAGCCGCGCCGGGAGGGCTGCGCCGGGGATGGTGGGGATGCTCGGGCAGCTGGAGCGGCGTGTCTCACGAGGTGGCACTCTGACGTGGCAGAAGCAGACGGTAAGCGGAGGACACGGAAAGCAAATCTGTGGGTGCTGCCAGGCTGGCGCGGGGCAGGCAGCGCCCACCAGCCCTGCGTCGCCCCCGTCACGCAGGCAGTGGGCACGGCCGGCCGAGCCGTGGGCACGTGGGTGGAAAGGGTCCGGGTGCCGCTGCGAGGAACCCAGCCTGCAGTGGGAGCCAGCCTAACTGACATCAAGGGCGCTTTCAACCAGCTACTTCAGCTACTCAGATCTCTGTTGCTGCAGTATCTTATTAGCACTGCAGAAAGGAACAACAAACTCAACCCAGGGTTTGGATGGGAGAGATTAGGACCACCCTGCACCTTTCTTTTAACAGAAATAGCATAAGTCTGAACATGAACCAAACTGCAGCTCTAGGAGGTGCACCTTGCCTAAGCAATGTTCTCCACCAACAGAGGACTGAGATCATGAGAGGTCTTGCTAGCTTTCAGGCTTCATTAGCTCGCTCTCTCGAGAGTTTTAGAGGGTAAAGCCAGCACAGTCAGCCTTGCCAAGCTTCTTGCCACTTTATGACTGCAGCTTGAGATGGCAGAATTGCCCATGGGAGTTGAACTGTTCATTAGATATGCTGGCATGAAAAGAAAAGCTGTTTAATTTAATCCACCAGCACAGTCTGATCCTTATCTGACCAGGTGTACTTTCTCGGCTGCAGCGGCACTGCAAAATCCGCCCCAAAATCCTGCGAGTGGGAGCTGCTGCACCGGGCTGGGGGAGGCTGCCGGGCCTCCGCAGGGAACCGTTAGCTCCTCTCTTGCCTTCGCCTTCAAGGCTGGGCAAAGCGATGCCTCGACGCGCAAGGAGAGCTGGCAGTGCTCCCTCACCTCTGCTGCAGGGCTAAGGGGCTGCACGGATCAGGGTTGCATGGATCAAGGCTGTTGCACGGGTAAGGGCTTGCATGGGTAAGGGTTTGCATGGTTTTCCTGCGGGAAACCTCCGCTAACGGCTCTTCAGGACAACACGAAGCAGAAGCGAAAGCTGGTGCGCGAGCACACGCAGCGTGCGCAGCACCCCCGCGGCGCTGCCGTCCGTGCTGGCGCCACGGGGGCTTTGCCCACCAGCATGCCTGGAGGGGCTGGGCTCTGCAATTTCCATCCACAGGGGACGTATTTTGCTCACTGGGACATCACTGGGGTCTGGGTATATTCACAGAGGGCAAAATTTGGTCCTGGGTGACCATAAACTCACAGTACGAATGGTCCAGGGCTGTGCTACATGGCTCAACCTGCTCAATATTTAAGATGCGTCGTGCCGCAGGGCCAGGTCCTCATGGATGGAAGCAGGGCAGCGACGTGGCCGGCTCCTGCCGACCCCTTCCCGTGTGCAGGGTCCAGCCCACGGCTGTGCCAGCCCCGTGCTGCCTGACGACGGGACAGGGGAGGCAGGAGCTGCGCTTACGTCTCAGAGGGCCCAGTTGTACCGATGGGAGGACAGCAAATCGCTGCCCACTGCCTGTCCTGCTTTTAAGGCTGAGATCAAATAAAACGCATCACTCACTCTCTGCAGAACAAAACTCAGCGGTGGTGGTGGCAGCAATGTGTTTAGGATTAGAGTAAGTGACAAGGAGCAAAATCCTGAGCACTGGATCTCATCCCCTCTTCCCAGTGAAGGCAGGGGTTTCTGGCTTTGCTTTGACTTCTGCTGATTAAGACCCAATCATTGTGCATCCTCCCAGGGTGCTCGCTCGAGCATCCTTTGGACCAGGCACCGCCTAAAAGCGCCTTCTCTTCCCCCGCCTGCCCTGGGGAAGGTGCGTGGCCGTTCCTGGGCAGCCGCGGTCTGCTGCAAGCTGCTACGGCACAGACGGCAAGCTGTGAGACCAGCCGAGCTGCTGCCCTGTCTCACACAGCTCATACTCACCTGGAGAAAGAAGCCCCAGCAGAAAGCGCTGACGAATACGGCTGTCTAAATCCACATGACGGGAGCGGATAGACAGACTGGCTCTGCCTGGGATCGGGAAGAAAGAGTCTATAAAGTATCCACAGCTACGTGGCGTTTCCTAAAGATACCCTTTGCTAAGGGGACTCAGAGCACCGATGCCCCAGGAGCTCTACCTTGTGGGATGCTCTGGGTGTCCTCTGGGCTCAAGGGGCAATGCAGGACTTGGGACTTTATTTTGGGGGAAGCTGGGCCTCCCTGCAAAGGTTGGATCCAACTCTGACCCTCCCTCCATCCCCGGTGCTGAATAACACTGCAGCTTTGAGTTTATCCTCTTAAAACGCAAAATGCGGAGGCGTGCTGAAATACTAGGAGACGTTGCTATTGCACAGAAGTTGCTTAAAAGAGCACAGTTTGACCAAAAAACTAAAGCCTGGTCAGAGTCTCTGTGCCGTGGGTGCACAGGAGGCCGCGCAGTCGTGGGATGCACTGGGAGGATGCCTGAGCATGGGAACCTCCTGGTGTTCGGAGAGAAAGCACCTACTCTGCCCTTGTACAGGCTTCAGAAATGCTCTGGTTTCCCCAGCGCATCCCTAAAAGGACGCTCGTCATTTTTAAACAAGCCAAAAGCTCGGTCCTACATTTCTTTTGAAAGTCGTTTCATACTTGGGACTGGGCATGTACCAGACCTGGAGCTGGAAATTATTTTTGAGGTAGCAGAGTAACTATGCAGGAAGTTCCTTGTTGTTCCCAGCATGGGAAACTCCCCCCGTTTTCATATGGAGACAGCTCAGAAATACCTTGGCTTGTTCTGCAAACCTGCCAAAAAGATGCTCCCAGCCTAAAACTGTGCACGGAAACCACGATGCCTGAGGAGGACGCAACGGGGTGCTTAAACCCGTGCAGATGCTCGTGCTCCTCCGGCCAGGCTGCACAGAGCTGTGCCTAAGACCGGCACCAGCTATTTCCATCTCTAATAAGCTAAAAAAAAAAAAAATTCCATTATCATTAAGTGCAATGCCCTGCGAAGGACTGAGCTCTTGGATGGCTAAAGACAGTTTCTGCCCTGAAGAGGAATAACGACAGCGCTGCGGCAGTCAGGCCCTCGGGGTGCGCTGGGGAGGACGGGGGTTTCTGTTTCTGCTGCTCAGGGAGCTGCTGTGTCTCGGCTTGACCGAAATCTGCAGGATCTGTCTGTAGCAAAGGCAGGCGAGGCGGCGGGGCTCTGTTTACACCCTGCCAGGCAGAAGCCCTCTCCCACCCCTTAGATGTTGGCGGGTATAAACACACCAACAAACAGCCAAGTGCTACCGAAACAACCTTTGAAGTTGAACGTGGCTGCCCCAGGGCCAAGAAAACACTCGGAG
The DNA here is from genome assembly GCA_013398225.1 of Steatornis caripensis. Classification (NCBI taxonomy): domain Eukaryota; kingdom Metazoa; phylum Chordata; class Aves; order Caprimulgiformes; family Steatornithidae; genus Steatornis; species Steatornis caripensis. Next base: position 93,205 of record VZSC01001422.1, read on the forward strand.
CTAATCCAGGAGCGACATGCGTTACTGCAGGGGCTGAGATACTGGGATAGAAAAGGAGCCGGGCACTCGCGGCTTCATCCAAAGTGATTCTGACATGCAAATTAATGCAATTGCAGAATCAATCCCTGATGGTCGGGACTGCAGCCCGAATGGCCCGGTGATGGGAGAGTGGCTTGGAAAAAAGACGCGGAAGGGTCATGGAGGGGCTGCGGTGGCACCGCAGCCGCTTGGCCTGGGGAGTGGGTGGGTGACACGGTTCACAGGCTCCCGGCTAGTGTTTGCTGACAGCCTCCTGTGAGCAAAACTCACTCCACTGGACTCTCAGAGGCTTTTATCCAACTGTCATCCCAGCTAATTACAGAGAGAGTGATGGCAGCTCCTCCTCCTGAAGCGCTCGGTGAGAACAAAGCCCGCTCCTGCCCAGCTCCTGCCTGCCGGCTCGTGGAGGAAAAGCTGCTTCCCACATGTGGCCGTCCCAGCTTGGCAGTACCGGCACAAGCATCCCCGGCATGAGCTTCCCCGGCACGCGGCCCCCGCCACCCACTGCCTCCTGCACGGGGGTCGACACTGCTGCAGACCTGCCGGGCTTCGGCGTTTCTGCACCCACCCACACCCGGAATGGATTTTGGGCTCTTTCCCTATGGTTTTTGGGCTCTTTCTCTACATTTTGGGTAGGCAAAAGGATGAGCAAAGGCTCTGTTACAGACGCACGCGCTCCAAGGTGCTGCTCTCCACTCTGCCAGGCTGTTTGTTGCTTTACCGTATCTGCTCTATTAGTCACTAATGAACGTGTCTGACGAGGTTGCCTGAGGATGCCAAGCCCTGCAAACGCTGGAGCAGCTCTCAGCAGTGCCAACCCCCTCTGCCACCAACCGAACGACAAAACCTCGTGCAAACCAGACTCCTACGCCTCCGCGCGCCCAGGGCTGCCCTTAACAGCATCCCACCCCAAGAGTGGACCTTGCATTTGGCAAACGGGCTCCTTTCTCGCCCCCAACTATTTCTTTCATGTTACAGCACAGTCACCCCAGTACTTGTCTTTCCTGAGGATGAATCACATCGTATGAGGAGTTAAATCATCGCCCAAGAGTAGCATATTTAGCACAGAATGCAAAATGTAATCTCTTTGAAGCTGAACTCTGTATCAAAGGCCTCAGCCTCTGTTTCCTTGTGGTTAAATATCTGGAACATGAAATTCATAAACAAAACAAAAAGCTAACGTTTTACTTTGGGTTTCAATACGCTTCACCTCTCCCATTTTGCAATGACTTCTTGTACCTAGAGGTCTCTGCCGGGCTTTGCTGGGGTTTTATCAGCTGGCACCAGGGAGGATCTGGCCGCCTGCCGCCGCAATCACCCTCCTCCCTGTCCCGGTTGCCCCGACCTGCAGCCTGCAGCCACCAGCCTCCCTACGAGCCTCGGCAAGGTCCCTGCGTCACCGACTGGGATTAAAAATTAATCTGAAGAGTGACGATGCCCACACGGCACCGCCTGCCAGACCTGCTCCCTCCGTGTGCTTACAATCACGGTGGCAAAAGCCGGCGGCAATGACCACAGAGCACACACCGATGTATTTTTAACTTGTGTCCCTAGGGCAGGTTTCCCAAGGGGCTCCACTTCTTGAGGCTGGCCCATGTAAAGGGGACTTTCTGGAAGTGCTCCAGCTCACCGTCTCTCCTTCCCTGCCCTGCCTGGGGCAGCAGGTGCCACCGAGCTGGCTGTGCCGCAGCCAGGCTGCAGGCACCGGGGTTGTTCACCAGGGCAGGTCTCTGCTACGATTTTTTTTTTTCCTGCTTGTCACATCCTGAGAAGCACCATGGCCCGGCGGACAGAGCGTCCCACTAGACTACACCACGCCGGCGGCACGCTCAGGGAAAGCACTGTTTGTGCTGAAAACCCCAGCGAGGGAGAAAATCACCTCCTACTCAAAAAGGGAGACTTCTCTCGTGATTAGGAGAGGTGGGTAGAAAGCTCTCCCTGGGTTTCCTAATCCACACAGGCAGCTGGATGTAAGGCAGGAGATGGTTTTGAATCAAGCAGGTTGTAACCCCGCTCCAGGGATGCCCCAGCCAGGACAAAGCCTTCAGCCGCTCCACAGACCTGCTCCCCATCTCTAAAACAGGGCTAAATCCTCCTCCCCATCACACAGCACGCAGAAGGGATGAAGCCAGGGTGAAAGCACCATGGAGGTTACAAAGAACGGCTGCGCGTGGGTTGTTCAATAAACCGTCCCCCGTACGGAGCAGCCGGTGGGCTGGGGCCTGCGAGGGGCCAAGCCCTCCACACTCACCATCCCATCGACGGCGTGATCTGTCCGACTCCACTGGGAGGGAGGGGGTAGAATCCGGGGATGTCTGAGGTCTGGGAAGGACGGTGCACTCCTGGGAGAAGGGAGAAGGCGATGAGTTGGACCCAGCACTGCACTCCCCGGCTGACCCAGACCGCTCCCGTCCCCCTGGCTGCTCCATCTGTGGGCACTTGTGGGCAACAGGGAATATCTGTGAAACTGCCGTCTGCCAAGCGGCAGGATATTATAATTGCCCTTTTTATTGCTGTGGTTCTCGACTGTGGGGACATGATGGGTCGTCCACGCTGCTGCAGCATCGCAAACACTTGTGCAATGGGGCGGGGAAGGCAGCTTGCTCCTGCACAAGCACCATCCCTGCTCCATGCCACCCGGAGGCCAAACAGCAGCTTGCTTTGGTGAGAATTTGATGGACTCTGGACAGCCCTCTGCCCTTCCCAGAGAGCCTGTTGAGGTGCACAGCTGATGGTCAAAGCCATTCCCAGACCCCCTTCCCATCAGTCATCCACAGGACCCCCCAGGAGCGGCCAGCAGGGACGCTCCAGCAGGCATCACTTCTATCTCGATTTTAAACAATTGGAGTCCCCATTTAAAGCAATTGTTTCGCGGGCTCTGTGGGTGCCGAGGAACAGCAGAGGTGGGTATGGTGCCAGCTGGGAATTCACCCTTTCCATGGGGAATCCCTGTGTGATCTTCAAAGCCGCTGGCATGGGTGGCATGGCCAGAGGAGACAGCCGCAGCATCTATCCGTTTCTATCTGGACTTGAAAACAGCCCATAGAGCCTGGGGCTGCGGGTGGGACTCAGACAACCATGGTGCTGCTGGCAAAAGCAGCCTTCAGCTGACCCCCTGACTGGAAAACTGGAGGGGAGCCGGGGCTGAGCTCTGCTGCGGCATCGTGTAATGCTCACTGCTAATGAGCCTCTGACGAAAAATCATGTTCGGAGATTGCCCAGCAGCTGTCCTGGGCAATAAATACATTGAATAAATTGGTGATTAGTTGCAAGCGGTTTGCAAACTCATAGATCTGGATTATTCTCCTAGGTGTATTAATAATAAATTATTAATTATGAATGACACCATCAGATTCCAAGCATCTTATTAGGACTTAGCTAATATATAACTGAACTGAAAGGAATATACAACTTGGTATGAGATTTACCTACAGCTGTGCTCAAGTGGGATGCAGCAGCCCCCCGAAGGTCAAACAAAACCAGCACCCGCGTTAGACAGGTGCCAGGATTTCCTGAAATTTGGACCTCCAACAATAGGAGTTGTGTAAGCCAGAGCACGAGTTATTCTCGTCGGCCCAGTGGTTGGGGCACCAGCCACTGACTCAGAAGATCCTGCCTGTATTTCCTTGTCTGCGTGTCCTTGGGCTACTGTGAAATACTTTAAAGGGGTGCTGGGAGAATGAGTACGGTGGTGACTCTCAAGCGCTTGCACTAGGTGATAACGGGAGATACTTCAGCAATGAAAACAGAGATGGGATGCATCCAGAATGAACGGGGAAGGAAACCCTCATGCCAGCAGCACAGGGATGGGGCATGCAAGGCTTATCACCGCTGCACCACGGAGGCAGGTCCCAGCTCAGGATGATGGACTGAACCTCTCCATAAATTGTACCTGCGGGGTCTACGGGATGGACAGACTCCCCCTGCCTCCAATGTGGGCTAAATGGGAAAGGGGAGACTGGAAAGTGCCTGCACTGAGGGTGCAGGAGGGTGTGCAGCCAGAGGACAGCTTCCCAGAATTACTGACCTGCCGCAGAGATGAATGCTTAGGGACTACTCCACTGCTATCAGAGCCTCCACAGAGGGATGTAACCAGCTCATCCCTTGGGTGAGCTGCTGCTTAAGGCTTTCCAGGTTAACAGGAGTCCCTGGAGGCATGAGGGGCTCTCGGAAAGGGAAGTGCTCTGCAAGGCATCTGCAGAGGCAGCATGAAGGCAGGCATGTCGGGTCACCTTTCCAGAGACCTAGAAATCTGCACGCTTCCCCTCGATATTCGGAAACCTTCATTCGCTGAGCTTTTAATAGGTTTATTCTGTTACTCTTCATATTTTGCTGCTGAGTTTATTATGCTCTGGTGGCTGACAAGCAATGTGCTGGCTGGAAGAAAACCAGGATGTGCCTGGGTATCTCTTACACCGGACCTAAATCCTCCCTATCAGCATCTCTGATGAGTCCAGAATGTGGCCTCCAGATTCAGACCAGGAGTAATTCAGCACGTCCTCCAGCCAAGAGCATCCCTGTTACCCCACCGTTTTAGCAATAATGCTAACTTGGCAAAGCCGATGTCTCCGGGACAGCTTGGATCACTCTTGAATGGAGGCCTTTGCCCAAATCACAACAGTTGGTTTTGTGCCTCTGTTTTCGTGCTGATTTCTGGGCTCTGATGGACCCTGAATCCCTTCCGGAATTAGTTTGACAGAAAATGGTGGATTTGCTTGCTTTCACATCAAATCAAGACCAAGTTTGTGCAAAAGCCTGGGAAATCTAAACAGATGTTGAAAGATTCTGTTGTACTAACGTAAGGTTGAGAAAAGTATTGATTTTACACTCAGCTTGCCAGTAACCCACGGAGAATGATGGGCTGGGTGAATTCCTGTGCACACACCTATATTTTACAGTTCAGGCTTTAACCTCTACCTACTGTACTTTCCTCCGTAGCCTCACGAGCTAATTGACGTGTCCTGGACTCGCACAGGAACCCCAAGAGCCAAACCGTGTGACAACCACAGAACGTGTGGCTACGGACACACACATATAACAACCCAGTTAGCTATCACACACAGATCCTATTTAGTCAAAATATTTCCTGTTTCAAGCATTTATTTTCTCAAAATGACAACCTGACAACAGTTTGGGTATGAGTCAAAGGAAAGATTACTTTCCATTTTCTGGTTGAGTCTAACGCATCATCTCGCAGGCTCTGGTCTGGTCAGGCTACAGGACAGCTTGCGCAGAGAACTGAGCACACCTGATGAGCAGCGCTGGCACTTTTGATATCAAACTCCTCTTGACTAGGATTACAAAGAGTTGCCAGTAAGCTAAATAAACTCCTACTGCTAAGCAATGCCCCAGTTTACCGAAGCTCCTGACTCTTCCCATTGATCTGGGACCAGGAAGGTGACAGCCTTGATCCCACTGGTCTCCCCCTCCCACCACGCAGATCCCCAGCGGTGCCATTACCTTGTTTCTGGTTGATGTCGGCGGGCAAGTGGGGCGAGTGGGAGCCGTGGCTGAAATGGTCATTGCTGTAAGGGATGAGCGGGGTGAGCGGGTGGACTCCGTGGGACGGCTGCACGACGGGAACTTTGTTGGACTGCAAGACACAAGGAAGGAGAGGGCTCAGAACACGTCGGGCTCTGTGAGCAAGGAGGGACGGTGCCCTTTGCAGTCCCGCTGTTGCAAGCGAGGCTGGGAATTACTCAAAGTCCCCAGCGACTCTTAAGGGCAAGGCAGAAAATGCCCTTGCCTACTTAAATAAACATTACAGCACACTGCGAGAAAACTCCAAAAACCAAGCAGTGACAACAGCTGAAGACGCTTGCAAGGGTAGGTGGAGAACAGCTCAAATCAGCATGAAGTTTCCAAAATTCAGAAGAATTTGTTTTTCACTCATTTCCAGTATCTTTTACTCCAGGATAAATGCTACAAGCATGTCACCCAATGCATTGCTCTTGTTTTCTGCCTAGTGCTACCACAGGGTCTAAATCTGGACTTTCACATCCTGCACATTCGCTCCGAAAGCCACGCTTGGGCTTTCCTAACCGGGGCGTTCATGCAGGGAGAGCCATGCTGAGGACAATGTCTTTGAAAACGTGATGTGGTCACCAGTGAACCCCTGGGCTGAAATCCCCCTCGGTCCCAGCTCCAGTGCTGGGAGAAGGGCTGGAGCGAGCTGAGGCAGCGCTGGCGATACAACAAGCTCAGGAAAATTTAGCAAAGAAAAATCTATCTCCTCTTGCAGCTACTCCTGGTCACGCACGGTGAGGCCATCGTACCCCAACATCTTTGTAAAAGGCGCTTTTTTGTGAACGCAACAGGGAGCGCTTCTGCGTGTTGGAGCAGAGAGAGGGGAACCTGTTCAGAAGAGCTGTAAGGAAAACGCGCACACACACACACGCTGCCGTCTACAGCCAGCCTCCTTGCCTCGAGCGCCTCAAGCTGCTCCCTACATGCCCGGTTTCGCCCGTGGTTGCCTTTAAACCCAAACTGACTTCGCCTTCGTGGTGGAATGTTAGGATCTGTCCCAGATAAATCCAGAAAGAGAAACAGGCCTGACAGCAGCCCAAAACGGGGAGGAAACGAGAATGGACCAGGTAAGACAGCTCTCAGGGGCCAGGAGCTGGGTATTGGTAGCCTGACCTCTTGTGTCCCACCAGAACACGTACAGATGACTTGCTGCGTGACTTTTGACAAGTCATTTACAATCTCTGGACTTGATTCACTGGCGCCTTTCACTCTGGTAATGATTTTGCTCAGGCAGAGCGAGCACGAAACACCAGTCATCTTTGGTGGAGGTGGCACGGCTGGAGCCGATGGCTCCGGAGGACCTGTCCTGCACCTCTCCCTGCTGCTCCGAGCTGCTTGCGCAGCAGCTGGTGAGTCCTGGGCAAGTCCTGCGTTTTGCATCACTGCTCCGAGGAGGAAACCCATGGAGCAGAAAGGAAAACAGACTGACGGAGACGCCGCTTTACATCTGTCTTTCCCACAAAGGTTTGCTTATGCAAATAAAACCCAAGAGGCATGCAGGTTTGCATTTAAGAATGAATGAAAACCCGAATTCCTGATGCTTACCAGGTGTAGATTTACCACCTACAGCAGGATACTGGGAAAGTAACCCCCCCTCCCCAGCACAAACTGGTGTGGTACAGGCGTTCCCGTCCTGCAGCGGGGCCACAGGCTATGTGGTTTTCCCATTGAGAGAGGCGCTGGGCTGGCTCCTGCTTAGTTAAACACACGTTTGGATCTCCGAGCTTTTACTATTCTTGCCCATGAAATGAAATAAAGAATAGCTTTTCACTGATATTTCTAAAATTAGCTACGGTTTAGCTTATTTAAGAGCCAAAAAGCCTAAATTATGGAGATGCGGTTCTATGTGTGCATTTGAACATGACACCGGAGCAGAACGAGCTCGATGCTGAGCTGTTCTGAAAACTTCAACTCAAGCATTTCTGCTGTTCAAAGTGGGGCAGGATCTTTCCGTTTGCACTGTGCCTGATCCAAAGCACGGCACCATTCACCAGCCAGCCTTGCCGCCTGACGACTGTTAACAGCTTTCAGAGCAATGACAGAAGACACAGACCACTACAAAGGCAGCTGAACAGTCCTGACGCTGATCCACAGGATACCTCAACAGTGAAAAGCAGAGAGCACGTGTGGTTACAGCAAAGGCATGGGCTGTCCTTTCTCCCCATCAAAGCAGAACATGGGAACTTGGTGCTGCAATAGGTTGCAGCTCAGTTTCTCACATTTTCCATCAGTTCAGACGGGAAACGAGACGTTGCACCAGTAAGAGCTGGCCTTCCCCACGTCCCTTCTACATCTGCACTTGCCTCACTCCAAAACTTTTCTCCTGCTCCTTGAAGTCATAGAAAGCTGGTGGGGAAGGATGCTCGGGAGGGAGGCAAGACCAAAATTTCTGCAAGAGGCTATTCATCCCTCTCCCGCTTCTTCCATTTGGGAGTATGTTACAGGAACCTGTCTCCCAAACTGAACCAACAACGGGAAGAAGGAAACGTCACACAAAGACCTGGAGAAACAGAGAAGAGTCCTTCAGTGCCAATCCCTAGTTTAAACACCGCAGCTGCTAATGGCCGCAGTCCACGGCCATGGCCGCAGCTCCTGGTCTTCACCAGATGCTCCGTGGCTGCCGCAAGCATCTTCGCTGTGACATCATACCTCATTTAAAGAAATCTATATGCCAGAGAAATGGTATCAATTCCTCTTTTTTGTAAGGTCTAGATTTAGTTTCTGAAATCAGCTGCAGCACGTGAACCTTGACGAGGCTTTTCAAAGCCAGAACTTGCCAGCCGACAACGTCTTACGCCATAAAATTAACCTGATATAAATGTTTTCTGGTGAGCGGACTGATTTAACACGAGGGCAGTTGGTTTGGTGACCTCTCAGCAGGTCTCCTGGTGCTGTTTGGGGCATCGGGGCAATGCGCTGCTGTCTGGTGAAGCATCTTATTGCATCTCCTTCCCAAAGCCAGTTCTCAATACAGCTCAGAGCGACAGTGACGGGGCTGCTGGCTATCCACCCACCCAAAATAACGCAGCTGGTGCCCAGCACCATGGCCCCAACGCCAAGTCACCCCAAGTCACCTCCCGTCCTTCGGCAGCCGCGGGGGAACATGAAAGGGCTCTGAGGACAGCTTTGTCTGACCTCTCCCAGCACAGCCCTTTGAGGGCAGGTTGGGGAATGAGCTGTGCAGCCATGACCTCGCTACAGGAATGAAGAGGTGCATTTACAGCAACACCAGAATGGCATTTCCAGAGGGGATGGAGCAGCAGAATGGGCTTTGCAAGGCTACAGGGCCTTTTTCCCTCTCAAGCTTGCTAAACTACAACTCTCCTGAGTGCCCACCTCCCCGGTGAGGGATGCCTGCTCTGGTCCCCGTGTGCCTCGTGCCGGCAGCTGGTGCCGCTCAGTGCTGGGGCAGGCACCCACCCCGCAGCACATCACCCTGCTGGGATTAATCAGCCCCCACTGACCTGGCTGAAAATAATAATAATAAAAAAAGACTGCAAGGGGAAAAGCTCTTGCTTTGAAGCCAAGAAGGGACTGTAATAACTAGAGGTAATTGGATGAGCAAAGAGAAGAAGTCGTGGCATTAATTATTAAGAAAGATTAATTGTTGGCAAGGCAAAATTAGGAGACCTCACCGCTCACGCATGGGTGTCTGACTGCGACAGCAGCTTGAGGCTAGCTAGAAAACTCTCCTTTCGCTGAGCACACACAAACCCAGCAGGTCTTTCACATGAGGATCACCCTCATGATCAGAGCCGCAATGTTATTCGGCTCCGCGGTGCCTGATCAGGCAGAGCGTCCTTCGGCTCTGCTCCCATCCCACATCACACATGCCCAGCCGGGCTGCAGCGTGCTCGGGCCATGGGCTATCCAAGCCTGCCGTCACGGTGCTGATGGATCAGAACTATAAATGAGTTTTTTCAAGCAAAACGCAGGTTTTTCGTTAGAAAATGGTGAGAGATTGTAATCAAACATTTTCTGGAAAGCACCTCGTGTTAACGAGTATTTTGACTCATTTTTTTAAGACTTATCTATTTAGTCGTGACAGGCTAAAAATGAGTAGTTTTACTTTGCTGGCTTGACAGACTTTTCTCCTTTTAAACTTTAAAGCTAGTCTTAGCAAAATAGAGCACAGAAGGTCAAAAGCCAAAATTTGAGTGAAATTATCAAACCAAAAAATTTCCATGCATTGCAATACTCTTTGCGTTTTTGCAAGCAAACCAGGGATCAGCCTGCTGGAAAACCTGGCACCATGGGAGCTGCTGGCCCTTCTGGCAGCCCCTCCACGGATACGGAGGAGTTTGCAGGGAGCGGAAGGCCCCATCACCTCTCTGTGATGCCCGGAGCCGGGTGCCCCCATCACCCTGGACTGTGCTGGGCCTGGCACCAGCCCCCGCCGGGTGAGGGGAGGCTGGAAGCACCCCGGAGGGTGCAGGATCCGTCCCCTGCAGCATGGTGACACAAAGCACCCCGGCGCACGAGCCAGCGGCCGAGGAGAGCTCTGTGGTTTCCAGCGCTCGCCGGGGAGCCGAGTCGCGGTAAGGCGAGATTAGTCACATCACTTTCAAATTTTCCCACATCGCCGGTCCCAAAAATAGTGAAATGAAAAAGCCATGGGCCAGCCCAGTGGTGGACAGCGTGGGGCGAGGGGCCTGGCCAAGGGATGGGAGCTCGGGCTGGCGGTTGTGCCACGCCAGCAGCTGTCACCGCCAAGGCAGAGGTGGGTTTCGGCAGCCCGAGAGCCCCACGCTGCCGGCTGGGCCGTTTGTCCAGCTCCTTGCAGCAGCCCCCGGAGTCGGCGCTGGCTCAGAGCAGGCACATGGATGGGGTGAGCTCAGAGCTCATCTCCATGCTCCTCTGACCTACTCAGGTGCCTCCGGGGTGAAAGCCCCGGGTGCAGCACACATGCTGCGGACTGCTGTCCGGCCCCACGTTGCCCCAGATGTGCTTGCTTCGACGTCACTTCTCAGAGAGGGTGAGATGAGTCGGTGCCCTGGCTATGAAAAACAAAACCTATGAAGTTTTGCTGTTGCTGATTCAATGAGGAATTAATCCCTTTTCACTGCAAAATTAGTCATCGTGCCACAGACAGAAAGGCATAAGGTCAGGCTACACCGAGCATGCACCGCTGCTGGGAACAGTACCCGTTACCAGGGGGAATGTGCCTTCTGCTCTTTTAACAGTCAATCCAAATTAGCAAATTATTAGGGACATATTATTAGGGACATTATCGGGTAGATATCACAGCATCAGATCTGCTCCTGGGAGCGCTTGCAGGGCAACGCTGTCATTCCGGGGGTGCTCGGGGACCCGGAGCCCATGACTGAAACCCAGCCCTGCACAGTTTCAGGGCACCTCTGAGTTCTGATAAAATCTCCCAGCTCAAGGCCCCAGATTGTGTCAGCAGACACCTTCACCCCTTGCTCCCCTGTGGTGTTGCACCAGGAGATGCTGCGATAAAAGATCACCCCAAATACCCACTGCAGACTGGTTTTGGCACTGACTGCAAGCACCGGGGCAGTAGCCCTTGGCAGCCCGCGGGCAAAGGCAGCGTCGACTCATTTCTCGTCTCAGCACGCTTTTTTCTCTTTTCTCACTTTTGCTGCCTTCACATTGCCCCAGCCCGCTGCCGCAGCAGAAAGGAAACAGGGAAAGTTAAAGCCACCCACGCTCAGACACTGCCCTCACCCAGCTGCGCACCCCTGCAGCAAAGCCGAATCTTAGCAGCGGCATCATCTCCCCAGCCTCCGCCTGGGCCTGGGTCACCCAGCGTGGCTGCAGCACGGAGGGTTGGAGCTGGCCCTTACCCTCAGCACCACCAAGGTTTCCTCCAGGGACCAGAAGACCACATCTCCCATGAGCAGAAGAGCACACTGCCCCATGCACCCCATCTCTCGCTGGCCCAGAAGTGCTTATGGGCAGCAGTCAAACAAAGGGGAAAGTAAAAACATGCAGCTGTTAATTCTTGCATTAATTCTGCACATGAACTGCAGCAAGGAGCTGACTGGTTTAAGATACACATCGCACATACACACAAACATTGTCCTTGCTCAGGTTTTTATCCCTGCACTCCACAGTTTGCGGTTGATGGAGCGTTATTCCCTCAACTCTTCCCTTTCCCTCTGATTTCTTTCAGCTCCTTTAAAATCCAGCTCCGCTTTGAAAATGCTACTAAGGCACCTGAGCAGCACTGCTCTTTTTTGCACGTTGAAGGGGATGCGCTCGCCTTGGTGGCAAAACTCAGCTCCCGTGATGCTGACTCTCCCCTGCGACTCAGACGTGCATCACAGCGGCGCTGGCATTTAACACCTTCCGTGGGTGCCCCAGCACTCAGAGAAGTGGCCAAGATCCAGACATGATGGGGACAAATACGCGGAAAGCACTTCAAGACCTTTTAGAAGTTCTCAGTGACCTTCTGTGCTGCTGCTGGCTTCTGTTTTGAAGCAATCATGGGTTATTATTTTTAAGTTAAACTCTGCAGGGGAAATAGCTGAGCTCTTCACCATTTACGGGCACAGGAAGAGCCGTTTCACTTCTCAAATATTTGTCTTCTAAGAGAAAGATGTAGGTGGTTCTTCACGACACAAAAAAAAAAAAGGCATGGAAAAATAAGATCAAAAGTCCCTCCCAGAAGCTGCTCTCTTACAGTGACGGGGGCAAGCGCGAAGGCAGTTACACGCTGTACCAGAGAAGAGAAACCTCTGAAAAATGAACTGTTGTCATTGCCGCCCCACGTTTACAGCCACATTCAGCAGAAGAGCCACCTCACTCCAGAAGCCTCCTCGACCATGCAGAAAGTCCCCTTGGGCAACACTCGCCTTGCTCGGGAAACGCTGCTGCTGTGATGCTAAAAGCAGCTTCACGTCACTGCATCTGCTTGCAGGGGACAGAAACATCCCCCAGTCCCAATGTGCCGGCTGCCACAAAGGGCAACGGTGACATTTGGCTTCATGGAAACAAATGCCAGGGCAATATAACCCAGCGGCTGCACCGCAACACCAAACCCCAGCTATTTTCTCCCAAACACCGGGGTATATCACAGTGGGGCTGCGTCGCCCCTGTTCTGCAACATCCATCCCTGGTTATTGCCTCTCTCGTGTTCTGGGCTACGGAGAAAAAAAAATCTTTGTGCTATGTGGTTCTGCGAATTTGAATCAAAAGCTGCAAACCCTGGAGTTACCGGTAACACTTGAGGCTTCAAATGAGAAGGCACTTACTTGACCCGTGGAGGTTGATAATATCTGACCTCCTTTATTTCGCTCAGCTTCTCAAAGATGAGCGGTCGGTCTGATACCCAGAATTAATCAGGAAAATGTCCCGGGGGGCAAGGGACGAAAGCAAAATGCCACAGAGGCTCGAGACACCATTTCCAAAAGGACCAGAGACATTACCCTCCATGTGCCCGGCTCGCGGGCAGCACCGCGACCGGCCAAACCTTGGGGAGTAAAGGCTTGGTGAAACGCAAAGGATTTGCACTGTATGAGCCGTGTCTCGGTCGCAGACACCAGCGGCTCGGGGGATTTTCACCAGTTTTGAGAAACCATTTGCAAACCCCAGTCCTGGGTCCTGGTTCTGAGCCGAGGTGGCTTTGGCAACTGGTTGTCTCATCCCTCCCCACCAAGGACGCGCTGCAGCAGCGGACGGAAAATGCTGTGAGATTTCTGGGTGCATCTGCCAGCGAATCAGCCCAACAGGAATCCTCCAGGTGCCAGTGCCGCATAGTCTTCTGGAGGCAAATGTTTGCCTATATGTCCCCTGGGCATCAGGAGGGGGCTCCCGGCTGCTCGGCTGGGCTTTTTCTTTCCATACAAAACAAAAACAAACGTAGTCCGTGTACTTGAAAGAGCACAGGGAAGTTAACAAAACACAAGAGAACACACAAAAAACTCTGATGTGATTTAAGTTTCGATTCTCTGAACATCAGAGGGGGTGAAACCTGCCCCTTCGCACCGCAGCAGTGCCGGGGTGCACAGCCACCGTGGGTGACACCGTTCTGTGGGTATCACCACTGCCATCCCGGGAGCTGGGCAGGAGACCTCATCACAGGGCATTTGTCCACGTCTCTAGGCTTGGGATGGGACAGCTACCAGCCTCTCCTGCAAGCACTAGACTTTCTTTTCTATTCTTTTCTATTCTATTCTATTCTATTCTATTCTATTCTATTCTATTCTATTCCATTCTATTCCATTCCATTCCTATCCCATCCTATCCATTCCTAGCCATTTCTTTTCAACCTGCTAGTCTCAAAGCTCAGCTTCAGGGGGGATCTCACCGTGTGAGAACGTCGCTCATTGAAAAAAAAAGAACAAATCAAAAGTGTCTCGCCCCGTCTGAAAGTAAAGCCCTGACTCGGTGACTGCGCTGTGAAAAAATAACAGTAATAACAGTAATAATAATAACAATAATAACGATACTGTAATTCTGCTGACTTGTTCAGAGAGAGCTTTCTCCCGTCACATATGACCGCCGCGGCCACGTGCTTGCAGACGACACCGAAAGAAGATCTTTAAACATGTCAGACGCAGCCATGCCCAAGCACATGCAACCGGCTAATTAACAGATGAGACAATACAACCCAGGGTGATAATTCGTAATAGCTATCGTCGTTCTTGGGTACGCACTTTCCTGCTGGGGCAAAATCCTTTGATATTTATATGGATGTCTAGTGCATCTCCAACATGAATGGCCACCGCGGCTGCTCTGAGTCTCTTCCGGGGTCTCTCCCAGACCATTCCGCAGCATCGCTGCTGGGCCGGCACGGGGATGGCCGGCTGTGGCTCGGGGTGTCGCTCCCACCCTAGCATCAATTTTGCCAACCAGCTGTGAAGCCCAAGGGGCGAGGGCTGAGGCGAGGGCCATCCCTCCTCACTGGGATCCCCCAAAGCCCCTGGGCACCCTCGGGCAAGAGAGGCGAGAGCTGCCTGCTGGCCAGCCCAGAGCCACGCCCGCGTTATCCTAATCTGCACTCACACTTATTTCCCACTTTCCATGATAAACAACTCTCTGGAGGACGTGGAGGGAAGATAATCCGCTCCAGAGCCGAAGGGATGCTTTAGTGACACCCTGCAGCTGTAAGGCGATAGCAGCTTTCCTTGTTGCTCACTTTCAAGGGTGACATGTTTACAAAGAACGCTACAGCCGCTAATCCTGGATGATACCCTGTGTCTGCCTAGGAGAAATCCTAATTTTCTTGATAGGAGGCATTAGTTGCTTTAATGCTTAATACTCCTTTTTTCCTCTGAAAGCAAGCGAGCGTTATTGTGCAGAGCGGAATAAACATTTTAATTAAAATGTGGAATTTATCTTCCAGTCGAATTCGTACGAGCCCCCGACGATACGTCAAACTCCGCTTTCCCATTTTGAATCTTTCTCTGATCTCTTAATGCGAACGGCTGAATTAAAACCTGGGCTCAGTGGATTTGCATATAATTAGAGAGCATGGGAAATTAATAGAGAATTGAATGGTTTTCTCCTCTGCCCATCTGATGTTTTTACCAGATTAAAACGAGTTGATTTTTTTTTAATGACTGTAAAAACGTATTAAAAATTATTTAACCTTTTTTTGTTGAGGGGAGGGAAGCAGACAGACTAAAGAAACAAACTTATGCATATGATAATGAACGTCTCCTATCGTGGGAAGCAAATATCATTGTAATTAGGATTAGAAAGGAATCCTAATTAATCTTGCCCTGCCACTTGACTTCTAGAAGTTCCTTAAATGTTACCTCCAATGAGATGTAAAACAAGGAGCAGTTTAAAGGCTCCCCAGCTAATCCCTGCGCATGGCGGCGAGGAGCTGCTGTGGCCGTGGCCATCAGCAGCACGGGCGAAGGCTCGCCAACCCTCCCAGCCGAGAGCCGCCAGATTAAGGACGGAGTGGTCGGATCCTGGCACGTGAGCTGGACTCTCTGCTGCCTAAATTTCTGAATTCCCCTCGACGAATGAGGTAACAAGACAGCGAGCCAAGAGAGATGGGATGCACCAAGTACCACAGCAACGCCTGACTCCACACAGGGATCTTTTTAGATCTTTTACCGTGTTCTTTTTTTCAGTATTGTCTAAATGGTCTGTGTAGCAACACTTATTGGGCTCATTTTCAGGATGGGACTCAAGGTATGGGATGGGAATAAATGAGGAAACTGCACCCCATGCCTCGATTTAATCTTCTCTACACATGTGATAATAAAGATTACTTACTGGGCTGGCATTAAGTCATACATATTTTAACTCGGCTCTTGTCATGTGTCATCAAATCCTGTTTTTCAGGTATTGAGATTCATAGATTTAATTGCATAAAATTTTACTATGAGAGTGGATGGTCATGAGATTATTTTCATCTTTGGGTCTCTGTATGGAAAGCATTTTTGAGACAGCGGCTTTCCAAACTTCAGACTATGGCTGGAAGTCTTTTCTAGATACAGCTAAACATCGCAAGGAGGTGTTGTAACGGGGGATTATAACCTGGACTAGTAATGACACGCGGCAAACTCTATGCCTTACGCTAAGTAATAAATAATAAATTAATCCTGCTGCAGCTATGCTGGCTTCTCAGCATATTTCTTCCAAGAGCTTCAGTAAGTTGCTGGCCACAGCTTTATGAGAGTGACGGTGAATAACAGCCTGGGAACAACATGGTTGTAGTACAGACATGAAAAATTTTCACTTCGAAACCAGAGGCCACACAAAGTGTGCCCAGGCTTGGATTTCATTTTAACCCAGGCTGATGAAAAGCTTGCAAGGCAGGACTGATCAAAGGCTTCACGTCAAAAAAATGAGAAAGTCACAATTTCTGTGGTTTTGATGAGAAAAATAATTGATGAAACTTTGCTCTTTAAAGTTGTTTTGCCTTTGAGTTTAGGGTTCATTGAGAAGCAACGGGCGCAGACCCGCAAGGGCTGAACTCTTCATGCAGTTTTAATGACCTAGCTCGTACAATGGGATCTCACCACCTGTTCCAGGACCGCATGGGGTCAGAAATTTTAAGAACATTATTTATTTTCATCAGAAAAACCAGCTCATGGAAATGAAGACTCTTTGTAGGGTGCATCTTCACCAAAGTTTTGTTTGGAAAAGGTTACGTCCAGGAAAGAGTTTCGAGCTATCTCTTGGTCGAGGCACTCGCCTTCCTGGGATGCAGAAGACCCAGATACAAGCCACGGTCATCCTGAACCTTTCTTTTTATTTTCATGCTCTGATGAGACTGCAACAGTAATCTTCTGGACTGTGCTGCTTTACGTGAACCACGCTGGCTGACCACGAAGAGGGTCCTGGTGGCCCGATCCCGACCAGGGAGAGCAGCCCAAATGTGGCGGCTGGTGGCACGTGCCCGTTCCCATCACCACACATTTGAGAAATCACAATTTCACGCACGCAGTGAAGAGTAAAAATGTCAAAATACCAACTTTTCTGGCTGAGGTCAGACTTGTTTTCCAAAACAGCGTGCCCTGCCCTGCGGTCAGCAGCGACACAGGACTCCACGAAAAAGGTTTTCCAGAAATGTTAACCAAAGCAGAACTGAGCAAACAGAAGGGTGTGTATACAGCTGGTCCCACGCTAGGCAGGGATCATGGCTGCTGAACTGCAAGCAGGCAGCTGCATCCCAGCACATCCCCCCATACATCGCTGGTGTAAGTTCTGCCGCTGCCTGCGCCGGACCTGCCCGCACCGTGAGACCCCAGCGATGCCACCGCGCAGGACGCTGATGCCACCAGCAGTCCTCCCAAGGCAGGTGACTGTCTTCCTTTAGGCAGCTCATTTGGGGAGATTTGCTGGGAAGAGGAGGGTGGTTTCTTAGCTCCTGCTGGGACTCATGGCAGGGGAGAGGGGGCGGCTTCAGCCCTCTTTGACATGAGAAAAACTTGAGGGTTTCCATGGAGGCGTTTGCTGATTTAGGTCCTATTTGGGTCCTGCTGTTGCCACGAAATACACGCTGATTCACTACAACTGCCACAGCATTTACCTCCGTTTCGATGAAAGAAAGAAGAATTCAAGAAGAAGGAAGAACAGATGATTATCCGGGGTACCATCAGTCTGTCAAGCTTCTGGCATAAATTTTTTTCCTAACCAGATAATTAACTAATTTAACCCACTACCAGGGATCAGCTATTTAACTGTAGGTCATTTTGTAACACCGACTTTTTTTTCCTTAACTTTGTCATGTCCTCTGTTCTACTACAATAATTGACAGCAGCAGTTGGTGAATGATGAAACTGAGGTTACACAGAACATCAATTATACTAAAAAAATATATCTACCACACCTACACGCGCACAACCTCCACATGCCTACAGTGCAATTTTTTTAGCTTAGGTATTATTTAGGGCCTGAGCTGGAAGCCTGCGTGTCCCACATCTGCTTTCCGAAAGTCTGAGAATGAAAAACTTCTCTTGCTGTCAGGACAATGATACACAGGCAAAAAAATCCTCACTTCAGGACATCAGTACCCGATCAAATCCTACATTAGTATTTCATTTTTTAAAGTAAAAGTGCTCTTCGCAACCAGTGGATTGTACTTTCACTGAAAGATCCAATTAAAACACTTTTGCCGTTGGGTTAGGATTTACATTTTTCCCTGCAAAGTCTGCAATTAAAAAATACACCCATCTATCTTATGGTCATCATCTAAGCTCCTTAGAACGCAAAAGGTAAAAACCATATAGATTATAGAGGATTATGCTTTTTTACACTTCTCCTGATTTTAACTGAGGTGCTACACAGAGAAAGCATTTCTTCTTAAAACACATACTTAATATAATAGCTTCCCTTTAATTTTTTGGCTGGCTCTCTCCACTGTTTCAGGACTTAAAGCAGTCTGGGACTTTCTGAAGAAATATATCCCCAACACAGCCAAGACGCAGTCGATGTGATTTCCAAGGAAACTCCATCTCAGAAGAGGTGAGTCCCTAAATCCCCAGTTGCAGTGCTTGGGGCTGACCCTCCCAAGGGCAGAATGAAGTGCCCATATGCTCAGGTTGCTGCTCCCCAGCCTGCACCTCCATCTCCGGCACCGGTCCCTGCAGGGACACACCACATCGCATCTCCAAACAGCTTTCAGCAGCAGTGTAACAACTGAGATATTAGATTTATAGGACAGAAAATAAGACTCAATCCATGCCGAAGTCAATGGAAGTTTTTCCACTGATTTCTCTCACCTAAGGCCAAAGACATGTTGTTATCTGCCGTGCCGGCAGACGTTCATTCAGGTTTTGAGCAACTGTAGAAGTGGGAAATGCTGTACCTCACCAGCCTGGGAGATTTCAGGTGCTTTATTCACCGCATTTTCTTTTTGTAAATGCCCACAAACAACGCAAGGTGCTTTCAGCTTGTCAGGCACGCCGATTCTGCAACACCGTGCATGGCAGAAGCACCGTATATAGAGAAAATCACCCTTAAACTGCGAGTTTAACAACAGCAGGAAATTTTAGTCTGTTGAGCTCTGCAATGTTTTAGCACCTCTGCTTTGACTCGAATTTACTCATTTCAGAAACCCGCTTCACTTCTCGGCCGCGCTCCTCGGTACGAGGAGGCACCTGCCTGCGCCGGCTCTGCAGCTGCAGGCGCTTTGTGCAACGTTCCCAGCTCCGGCCCCACAGCAGAACCGCCCCGATCCCCGTTCCCAGCCCCACCACATGAAAGGCACCTGGTTTCGAAGGGGCTGTGTGCCGAGCAAAGGCCGCAGCGCTACATCAGGGGGTATCGCCGGTGCTCGGGGTTCCTGCGAGAGCCCCACCAGCCACCCGAAGCCTCCCACAACATAAACATTTGTTTGTTGTGTTACGAGGAGACTACTGGTGACACGGCCCGTAAAACGTTGCCTTTAGTCGATCTCTCTTATCTTCACATCCATCTGCCTCGACGCAACTGTTTCATATTTGTACGGGGCTATATTCACACCGGGAGTCTAACAGCAATGGCATTTCTTAACTGTAAAGTGTTTTTTTAGGGCGGAGACCTGTTATCTCCTGCATCTGAACACGACCGAGCTCAGCAGACTCGTTTCTGGTTGTAATCTTCACTGTGCAAACAGTAAATATTGCTTGTAACAGGTTATTTTATATAAAAAATTTCCATGCATTTTATACAACAGTGTGATAATAACTATCATCTACCGACCAAGCTCTTCCGTTCAGCTCGGTGGCATTTCTCTCTGTTTGTTTGCCACCTCCAGAGAGGAGTGGGGGAATTACTGAGGAACAGAGGCTAATGAGCACTTTCCCTTATTTTTGTCTTTACGACAGCCAGTGATTTCCACAGGAGTATTGTCTGGCACTCTATAGCCGTTAGCATAAAAACTTATGAGGATTAGAAATTGGATAGAAAGAGCATAAATATGTGCACATACACAGACATCAAGGCAAACACGTGCACAAACACACACATGTCAAGTCACTCCTGTGCACCCCCCGCATGCCGGCCCTCCATCCCAGCGGGAGCCGCAGCATGTTTCCAGGTTGCAGGCAGTGGTTTTGTGCAGAGTGGTCCTACACCTTGCGACCTGTGTGTCGCAGAAGACGCGACATGCTGGCACGGAGATGCTCAGCCGAACTGTTCATTTCCAGCATCGCAGTCCGACCGCTTGCCTGGGACCACGTTTTCCATGCTAACAGAAAATGTGCAGCTGGTGCAACTGCCATGAGCCCCCCTTAGCCATCCCAGACCTGCTGCACACAGTGCACCTGCACCAAGGAAGCATGCAATTATTCTGAAACGGTGAGAAAATGGCGATAAACCACCTGGAGCTTACGCACAAGGCACGGTGACCCCCAGCAGCACAACTCCAGTACAACACTGAACCTGACTGCGTACCAGGAGGTGACACAAAGACGAGGTCTCGATGGCCCGTTTCCGGCAGCACTCCCACCTAGCAGCACGGCATGGGAAAGGACGGCACATCATTGCCCGGGCAGTTTTTGGCTGATGGCGCTGGGCACAGCCCACAGATTTGGCCAGGCTCTGGTGCAGCTCAAGGGTGATTTGGCCACGAGACCCAATTACTGCTGAGGCTTCACCGACTTCGACACAACTGCAACACAGGGATGCGCAAAAACTACCAGGTCTTGGAGACCCAAGGAGAAAAAGGAGGGAAGCCAAGAGAACCGGCACTCAGTCACCCCTCTCATCAACACCTTGGTCCCTGGCGCAGCCCACGGCCACGTGTGCTGCTGGCCCCGAGCCCTCCTCTCCCCTCAGAGGGGCCAGCGCGGGAGGGAGCGCTGGAGCATCAGGCACAGAGCGTGATCCAGGCACACGCCACGAGCTCCCGGCAAGGAGGGAGGAAAGGTGCCCTGCATCCCCGCACAGGCTGTTAGGCACGGGCACGCTCACCCCATTGCTGCCCAAGCACTACGCCTGAGTTACCGTGAAGCAGAGGGGGAGCCCATCACCAGCCCCCTTCATTAATCCTCGAGCTCGTTAGGTTATCAGGACCTAACTATCCTCATTAAACACAATCCCATTGCGTGTTCCTTTTTAAAAAAATTATTAATATTTTAAATTACTGTAATTTGTGCTTGGGACTAATAAATCATAATTATTCAGCAGAAAACAAATTGTAGTGTGGAATTTAATCCCTCATATCTACTCTATCTACTATAAACTAGCTACCAGTGATCTAAGAACAAGCTACCCGGCAATCAGAGATTACATGGTTTTTTTTTTTATTTTCATTTTCCACTGGGTACTATCTGAACGCCTGCAGTGCCTCTGCTCTCACCCAACGCGGCCCGAGCTGCGCTGGCTGCAATGACATCTGCTGGTGGTTACAAACCTTCTCAGAGGGCCCAGGTATTTTTATTCACCATAGCAAAAGAAGAAGCTATGCCCTCTGCACTTTTGGTTTGGGCTTAGGTCCCCCCCGCCATGTCAGCGCGGAGCTATGGAATGGTGTTTATGTGAAAAAGAATTCTGCTGTATCTGAACCAGCTCAAGAGGTAAAACCCACTGACCCACACCAGCAGCCCACGAAGCACGGCGCTGCTCTGGAACTTCTCGGTAGTTTCTCTAAAACGCCCGTGTGCCATGGTTAAAAAAGGAACGGGCGGGTTTCACCGCAATGGAAGAGTCGGTGTAATTATAAGTTATGGGATCATGGCAAAATCCAGAGCAAAGAAAGGCCTCTCCAGTGGCAGATCTCCAGCTGTTTCAAGGAAAGATAACCTCAGTTCTGTCTCTGTGTGGCAAAGACACGCGTTGGACACAACAGCAAAGGACCACACAGATTTGAGTTTTGCAGGACTTCTGACCCACAGAGGAGCTTTTCCCCACGGGGCAAGGCTGTGCTGGGCCAGGGGGGACCTGGACGGTATGCGTGCTGCCCGGGCTGTGGGCAGCGGGACAGCTACGGCTTCCCTGCAGTGCCATGCTGTGCATCGGGTGCCCAAGCACCTTTAAAAAAATTTCCTCACAGGGTTTGGGTGTCACTGAGAGCTAATTATCCTTATGCTAATGACTGAGCCTGAATCCTCGATCCCTTTGCATCAGGATTCCTGCTTCCAAACCTGAGGTGCGCAGGGAACGCAGAGGAGGAGACACACCACCAAAGCCAACGCATTTCAAAATCTGGAGGCACGCTGCAGATGCCAATATGAAAAAAGGAATCTGTCCTACACGATCCTTCAAATAGGCCAGCAGTCGCGGAGGGTGGTGTTTGATTGCGTCGTTTTGCTGAGACTGAATTCCTCATGCTTTTGCCCCACAGACTTGAACGCTGATTGCAACATCCCTGCCCCGACCAGGGTAAGACAGCTGGCACCCGGGCAGGACATGTAAGGAAGTATTTACAGTCATCCCTGTTGCTTGGGATTTTTTTGCTAGAAGGTACATTACTGGAAGAAAAGCACCGTAAAATAATTTTAAAAATTTCCACAAAAAGTTGGTCCCCAGAGTAGAAAGAAGGGAACATCACCTGATACCACAACTACTCCTCGTCTCTACTTACTACACGTGATGGGACCTCTCTCTTCTGCGATACTGCAATAAGTTAAGAGTAATTTAAATTCTGGAGATAGTCACTTCATGATTTTAATGGGAAGGGGCTGCAGGCAGATTTCTTGCAGGGACAAACTTCTAAGTCCAGCATCCATCCCACGCCACAGCGTGACCTGGCCAGTGTCTGTGGACTTCCAGGCCATACTGAGAAGCCAGGCGATGGCTGAGATCAGGGCACGATGGAGACTGAGGGACACGAAAGATTGTTAGATTTTGCATGGCACTGAAGACTATCAGTCTATCATATATATGGTTTCAGTCTATCAGCTTGGGAGCTTTGAAGAGCCCGATTTGTAAAATCGAAAGAAATGAAAATAAAATAATTAAATAACTCAGATGGCAGCCAACAGACTGCTCACCTAGCATTTTCCCACCTCGGGCAGGAGCTCTGATTAATGCTAATTAGCTTATCTTCACATTAGATCCTGATGATTCATCACTTACTACCCCAGGAATTATGACGCACTGGGGAGAGATATATTTGTAGATTCCATGGGTGTATGCCATGTCTGGAACACTTAAATGATTTTGGCATGAAAAGGGACCAACCACAAGCCCAGCTAATCAAACCAGCATTTCTCAACCTACACCTTCCAGTAGTTATAAAAAAGATTCCGAGCAAAGACAAGACTATGGCACTGAAGACAAATTTATCTGCCTCATCAGCGGTGTACAATCTTTGCAGAACAAAGGGCTTTATAGGCAACCTGCCAGGAGCCTGTGGCTGCTCCTCGTTTGCATATAAATTTAAAAAGAATTTTAATAAGTGTTAAATGCACATGATTATTTTTTATTTATAGCTGAAAGTAGGTGTATGCAGCACTTTATGAAACACAGAGAAAAGAAAAAGTACCTTTGGAAGTCTGAATGGAAATCAATGGAAAAACCTGTGACTGCTTCTCTGAACTAACTCCTGGGTACGCAGCTTTATCCTCCCGTGGCCACGGGCACAGTGGGGACGGGTTTGAATAGGAGCCTCCTCCTTTCATATGTGACGCATCAAATGAGAAAGGATGTGCTCACGGATGTGGGCACCTTCCGGGAGAGGCGCGCAGATGGCTGGCCTCCCCTGCACTGCCGGGTGACTGTCCCTGAGCACAGGTTTGGAGATGGAGTAGCTCATCCTCATGCAGCTTTAGTCGGGGTGGTCTGCAACATGGGGGCACGCAGTCTGGGGTGGACTTTGGCCTCAAGGTTCTTTGCATTCATTTGTGAGCACGCAAACAGCCTGGAGCTTCTCCTGGTAGTTTTTGAACTGTTGATTACACAAATCCCAAACCCTCTTTTTCTATGTAAAACACGAGTAACTGTCATACTCCTTCCAACTGAAATTCACTTCAATTCAATTCTATTCAACTCAATTCTGTTCCATTCCATTCCATTCTATTCTATTCCACTTTATCCCACTCAACTCCACTCTATTGCTATTTCTTGAGCATTTGCCACCGAGCTGTAAAGAAGGGAAGGTCATTCCCTCGCACTCATCGCACCACCCGGACCTGCCACCTGCCTGTGATTGCTATAAGCAGGGTAAGGAAAAAAAAAACCCAACGAATTTTTTGGTGAGGGCTGAAGATTCAGCTATCTTTCAAAAGCAACGCAGAGTCATGAAAGAGAAGAGATCAAAGACTTATTTGCGAACTTTAGAGCTATTATTGGATACAGCACCTCAGTCAAAGCACCTTTACCTTTCCTGGAATTCAGAATTTCCTCAGAAATAGATCCTTGCGCCACTGCTGAGGTGCAGTCCATCAAAGCACCCTATTTACGGGAGGTTAATTAAGGACACTCTTCTAGCCCAGTCATCTCACAGTGACGACATCAGATACTCTTCCCTGAAGCCTGTTTTTTCCAAGGAAGACTTTTGTCAGACCATGCACCTACGGTACCAATTTTTATTTCATCCATGTGACAGCAGGCAGGGCAATCTGGGACAGGGCGCTCCCCGACCCACTCGCTCGGGAAAGCAGCACCGCTGACCAGAGGCACGCCGCACTGTCAGCACTCTCCCATTTTTTCCTAGCTCACGGTTCCTGTGAAACACGAGCCTGAACTAAACCCTAAACTTCATTTGGAGAACAATATTAACGCCAGACCCAACTCCAGTCCCAGCTCATGGGACTCTAAATTTTAGTGTCATTTCTACAAAAAAAAGCATTCTAGCAGCTCCACCTGGCTCCTGTTTTAAGGCAGGTTGAATATAGCTTGAAACTTTATGGCTCAGGTGAGAGTTTTGGTTAGGGTTAGTATCTGACAAGGGGAAAGCAATGAGGCTGAGGTTGGAGTAGGCGTTAGGATTATAATCCAGAATGAACAGAGGAAGTCAGGTCATGAGAAGGTTCAGTGGTGGAGAGAGGGAAGACACAGAGCTCTTTGAGACCATTTTCTTCTGAGACTGGTGATGGCTGCAAGAGTTTGGGAAGGACCAGAATGACAGTTTTATCTGAAGAAACTGGTGAACTAGGATAATAAAGGGATTTGGGGGAGACAGCACCAAAACTGAAAGCTCATGTTGAGTCAATCCGTGACTCCTTTGAAATCTGGGGTCACCAGGAGTCACTGGAGCAGTGAAAGGGCTGAGGTTGAGGTCAGGGTTAGAGTTCGAGTCCAGCAGATTGTATGGTGGACTCCGAATGCACCACCACATCTGGAGCCACTATTAATCTCAGAGTATATTTAGTTTGGGAACGGGGAGATATTCCTAGGGCTAGGCTGACATTGAGTGTAGGATTAGGGTTTACACCCAGGAGAAACCGCTGAGATTGCACTACACAGGAGGTCACTAAAGCGATCAGAGAACTACTGAGTGCCCCTGGGCCACCCTGCCCACCACGGCCAGCAAGGCACTGATGACCAAGGCTCGAGGTAGGAGGTAAAGTTCAGAGGGAAAGTGCCAACTAAATAGTGTATCACAGGAATTCAGAAGCAGCTACACTGTCTCATGGCTTTTCCCAGCCAAATCTTAATTCTAAAACTTTCTTCTCCTATCCAGTATCTCCTAGCAGCCCCATGCAGGTCAGTGCTCTGTCCTGGTCCCCAGGCTCACTTCCAGCTGGAGCTTGTGCTCATTCAGCTCATAGGTCTCTGCCAGCCCAAACCTTAACCCTAAGACAAGTCTTATCCTAACTCAAAACCAGATTTTATTTTTTTGCTGAATTGTACATTCAAGCCAAATCCTCACAAAATTGTTGCCATGTGAAAAATGATCATGGCTTGGCTCTCACAATTGCGGCTCATGTCCTGTATTCAGCTCATTGCGGATCTCTGCGCCAATGAAGAATCACAGAATGGTAGGGGTTGGAAGGGACCTCTGGAGATCGTCTAGTCCACCCCAGGAGGAGTAAATGAGAATGAGAAACCACATGAAATCTGTTTCCTCCAAGGCAGGTGTCCAGTTCTGGGCTCCCCAGTTCAAGAGAGACAGGGAACTACTGGAGAGAGTCCAGCGGAGGGCTACGAAGATGATCAGGGGACTAGAGCA
>VZSC01001422.1:119336-148199 GCA_013398225.1 Steatornis caripensis
TCTTTTCGGTGGTGCCCAGTGACAGGACAAGGGGCAACAGGCATAAACTGGAACACAGGCAGTTCCACCTAAACATGAGGAGGAACTTCTTTACTGTGAAGGTAACAGAGCCCTGGCCCAGGCTGCCCAGGGAGGTTGTGGAGTCTCCTTCTCTGGAGATAGTCAAGACCTGCCAGGACGCGTTCCTGTGCAACCTGCTCTGGGGGCACCTGCTTTAGCACGGGGGTTGGACTGGGGGATCAGCAGAGGGCCCTTCCAACCCCTACCATTCTGTGATTCTGTGACTGACCTGTGAAACCCACGCATGCTGTGTTATGGACTGTAAACCTTCAACATTGCAGGAGGAATCAGAAGTAAAAGCAATTACAGATGTGGAAGGCAATTCTCTCACACGCTTCATCAATGTATAATGATAAATCCATGCAAGCGTCCTTTGCATAGAGTGTATACAAGCAGGTATCTTTTTTTCCCCAGTCCCAATGTGGAAACTTCCCATTTCAGATGATGCATGGTAGATCTGGTCAACCACACTTTTCCCTTGACTCTCTGAGCAAGAAACAAATGACACCACCACTGAGACTCACATCCCACCCTTCCCTTCACAGGCACAAGTCACTGAAAAACAGGCAGCAGCTGTAACTGTGCTGCTACGGGACACGACATGAAAGGACTCCTAACTCTCCTTGTATTTTTGGGCTTTACTCCCTGGATCTTGATCCTCAGCACTGTCTGGCAGCAGAACAGGGGCAGCCTAGATGAGTCCTGTGCACAAGTAACTCTTCCCGGCTCTCTTAGCTCCTGCGGAAGGGCCGTACCCTGCCTTTTCCCTGCCACCTCCAAGCTGGGAAGATAGTCAGCCACGTGGGATGCTGAAGTGCATAGATCTTGTAAGAGCAAAAGCAAGGAAGGTTTTTATGCCTTATTTCTGGGAAAGCACTTCTAAATTAAAGACTTACAAAGACTTGAACTTGCCTACAAAGATTCTTAGAAGCTAACTGTCCAGGTTTGTACAGACCATGGCTAAGGTAATCCCCATACAAGTTGTTGACTCTGTCCCACCACTGCAGCAAGCTCCAGCCACGCAAAACCTTCCCTCCACGGCCGGGGGGGCGGTCGGAGCTCCGCTCACCCACTGCTCCGAGGTGGCCGCAGGCTGCTGCTCGCTACCAACCTAACCGCTCTGCAAACAAAAATGGTGCGAGGAAATCACCCTACGGCAGCGTGTGCATGTGTGTTTATCTGTATTTGCCTGTGCGCACGCCGAGGAAGTTAATTTTAGTTCATGTCAAGCTACACAGTCTCCTCTGCCTTCAGTCTGTGTGTAGCGAAGTTCAGGTGAAAAACACCCTGCCTGTATTTTCCACGGTAAACCACGAGGGGTTTAAATACACATCGCTGTATTTGCAAACAAGCAACTTCTGCGTGCACAGAATCCTGTTTCATTTGAAACCCTCAGCCCCAACATGTCTTACGTTAGAGCGCATTCAGAAGAAAAGAAAGTTAAATTCTCGACCACAAGCAAAAAACCTCACACTGGCCCCACTGTATCCTGTCTACCATTAGCGAACTAGGAGCCTGTGTTTTGATTTCCATGCCTTGTTGTCTTTCTGGTCTGGCTAGGGTTGGTCTAGACTGTATTCTGAACAGACGGAGAAGCTAATCCTTCACCTCCCTCCCCCTGTACATCTCTGTGATATGGGATGAGCCCAGGCGTTCTCAGGCACAGAAGCTGGAATAATCACCCTCCAGGACCACACATTTAATTTCTTCTGCTCTGTTCCTAAATTCAGTGTCTCTGCTTCAATTATCGCTCCTGTTTTCCACCCAACCCACAGCATGACATTTTGCAGGCTGGGTATTTCAGGCTCTAGGGCCCAGATCCTAATTCCCCATCTCTGGTCCTGGCTTCCCATGCTAGGAGAGCCTTTTCTTTGCTCTAGACATGGGCTAAAGAATGGGAAGCAAAACCAGGACTCCAAAAACACTTTTTACCACCCAGATACTTCATTATTTCACTCCCTTTTTAGCAGGTGCTTTAAACAGAAACATGCGACTGACGGAAAAGAAGATTAATCCATTTGTGAATGACCAGATACTCTCATTAGCGCTGCCTGCTAGTCTTTTCTTCAGAAAGTTGCACCGCTGAATCTGGCTTGCCTACATTCTTTGTAGGTAATGTAATCCTCATTTAAAAGAGATGACTTGTTACCTCCCTTCCACAAATAGCAGTGGAAGGCAGAAGATGCAGAAATTAGACTTTATTGTTGGCTGGCGCCCTACAACATGGTAGAGGCTTAGTTTACCACGGCAGGAGCGAATTAAAAAATGGAGACAAATGAGCTGAACTCCTCATCCCGGCTCCTGCAGCATCAGCAGTGCGGCAGCTCCAGGCAGCGATGCCCCAGCATTTGGGGACAGGATGAAATTTGGGATACACCCGTCCCTTGCCTCGGCTCCAAGTACCTCCCTGTGCGCTCCCTGTGAGTAATGAGCGTTATACCCTGCAGACTCACCCATTACTCACAAGTAAATCCATGCGTGATGGCTTGGAAATGAAACACAAAAAGAGAATTTTATATAAATATCTGGCTGAACATGTCGCTGGGACTATTAGCTAGACTGAAAAGAAAAGTACCGTGCAAGGCCACGATAGCACACGTTCACCGGGAGGGCGCAGGAGTTATTCCTGGTGTTTCCAAGGAGAGGCCTGCCGCTCGCTGATGGATCGTTTCCACGCATTTCCACTCCTACCTTGATTATGGCAGCTCAAGCTTCTTCCCTCCCTCTCTCGGCATGTTTTTGGGCAAGACCTTGGATCTCCACAGCTGGTGGTGGCCCCAGCACTTAAGGAAAACACTTTACCCCTGCTCTCTCCATCAGACAGCAGAGCTGACTCCCCCTTCTTTCCAGCTGATTTTACCCGCCTCCTTTGCAAGGGAAAATCCAAACCTCTGTGAGCTCGTTGTTTAAGGGAGCAGGAGAGCAGAGACCAATACCGAGCAGCTCTCAGCATGCTCTGCTCATCATTTACGAAGTAGGGTTTTAAAAAATACATCAGAGTAGCAACATTTTGCTCCTTTTCTGCTCTCTCCTGATCCGACGCTCATGGAACGTTTTATGTCTTAACCAAACGCACCAACGGGCAGAGCGATGCAGCCCGGTGAATCACCCTAAATAGAACGCTACGTCCTACAACCGAAGTGACGAACCCAACAGCCATTTCTGCTGCGTATGGAAGTCGGAACATTCCACACGTATGAAACACAGAGATCGAAAGAGTTGATATAAACCAGCCCTTTCCATAAAGCTGATCAAGAACACCCTACGCTACAACGTCGGGCAATGGGTGGTGCCACAGAAACAGGAGAACCTCAGCGCAGTATCCGAGGATGCTGCTGTCCTTAGGCACCGACCTCATGTGCTCCTCTGGGATTCTGGTACCCAGGATATTGCTGTCACTGGTTTAATTCCCCGTTTCGTAAGCACCACTGTGCTGCTGCACCCCCTCTCTTCATGTGTGATCTACCTGTTGTCACCGTGCCAGGAATGGGAATACAGAGAGGACAGAGTGGCCTGGGGATGCAGTCGGGGAGCAAGGGCTCAGCACCAAGGGGCACGGGGATGCGGGAGAAGGATGCGCTGGAGACAGAGTCCTCTGCCTCAGAAAGATGCAAATAAATACCCCCACTGCCACCCTGACCTCTATACTCCCCCGAGGGGGGAATTCCTCCATGAACTGGGGAAATCCCACAGCAGCATGAGGTTTTCTGGGAAGGCTGGAGGACAGAAAAGGCACCTGCCTCCATTTGAGCCTCTAAAACCTTTGAGGTCTCTCTGCCAGTGGAACACCAACGGAATAATGCAGAGTGGTTTGTGGGACTGGAATAATTTTCTGTAGAGGTATTTTGAAAAAGCAGGATCACCATAATCTGGCAATAGCCTGAGTCAAAGGTGCACCTGAAATCCTCTTCAACTGCAGAAGAGGTGCCCTTAACAACGGGGTTAAAACGAGATAGATTCACAGTTCCTTTCCAAAGGAAAGTAGTTAACTCCTTTTTCTTAATTCAGGTGGGTTAGCATCAGTACACGGCTCCAAAAAATGCCTGTAATGGGTTCCATAGTTGTCAGCTTGTGATTTCATGATGCAATTCCAAGACTGAAATTAAATTGTTGTTTTTTTAATGTTAGTCACGCAACCTTCCTCTGGGATCTGAATGTCAAGCTGGGTCAAGCTCTCGCCTTCCTCCACGCAGTCACCAATTCTAAGGAATATATAGGTCAAATTCTACGCAGACACTCCTGTAAAGCTATTATTTCAAATTATATGTCAATTATGTGTCTTGAATTTAGCAACTCTTCCTTCTAAATGCAAGCTTGCTTGAGGACTTTAAAATTCTTGGTATTTGCAGTAAAATATTTGCCTTACAGTTGTCCTGAATCTAGACTGGACCAGCAGTGAATGAAAGTTGTCTTCTTCAAGGAGCTGCGTGGTGGCCTTTGAAATCAATTTCCAATGGTCTCAAAAACTCAGAAAATCTCAGCATCACAATTGCTCCTAACACCAAGAGGGAGGCAGAGAACTGAACGGACAAAAAAGTAATCAAGTTTGCAATGTAAAAGAAGAGATGTAGATCTAGAGCCTTCTACCTCTTTAGCAAGAACTTTTACCTTCAACGATGTAGAAAAATTGTACAGCAAAGAAAAGTGTGTTCACACGTAACTCAGGTGGAGCTGGGGAGGCTGGATTAGAGTTAGGATCTAAAGAAAACATTAAAGAATCATATTCCTTGTTTTGCATAGGGCAGCGCACATGAAAAAAAACATCTAAAGCACAGAAGCATAATTCATTTTCTTTCACCTAATCTGGTCATCCGCAAAGAGACCTGGAAAGCATTAGACACACGGGAAACCAAAAACGTAAGAACCCAAGCACAGGCAATGATTTGAACAATTAAATGAAGAAATTCAAGCTGAATGAGATGAAGATGAAAGAGAATTTCTGAACGACGCCAGTTGGAGTTGTTTTGCAGGCCTTTGCAGCACCACGTACTGGTGGGACACCAGATGTTACCACTTCTGTTTTTCCTTCGTCAACTAGAGACTACAGATTTGTGGGTTAATTAACTAGAACTAATTCTCTTGTATTGCTGAAGCACAATACTGGCAAAATGGCAGAAATCCGTGATTGATCAAGCAAGAAAAAACTCATAGGAAACGCAGAGCGAGTCAAACTGGGGGGCAAAGGTGCCTCCGACTTTCCAAAGCAAGATTTCATTTAGTTTGATGATCTAACTGCCCTACAGTTGGAGCACAGCAGATTGCAGGCTCCTGGTGAATTTGGAGTAAGTCCCGCCAGCTCCCAGACCACGTGAATCATGCCTTAGGCTTTTCACATTCAAAACATGGAAGAAAACTGATCCTTTTTGACACCATGGAGGTCCTAAAATGTCTTTGGGACTGGGATTTAGCTTTCATTACTCTGCGTGTTGATGAAGTCCCCTCCCAAGTGCCAGTTTGCAGCATGTCAAGAAGAGACTTGGCCCGTTGCAGCAATGAGGTGTACCAGGATTATCACCTGGCAACGTGCAATGACAAAGAAAACAATCGTGGCATTTGGTGCAGGATTTTTNAGTTTGCAGCCTGTCAAGAAGAGACTTGGCCCGTTGCAGCAATGAGGTGTACCAGGATTATCACCTGGCAACGTGCAATGACAAAGAAAACAATCGTGGCATTTGGTGCAGGATTTTTCCCCGTCTGTCAGAGGTAGAGATGCTGGGCATGTGAGCAAGTGATTTAGCAAATTTAGCTAAATTTAGCTGATTTAGCAAAGAAAAGGAAGTTTGACTGGCTTTGAGGTAAAGTCAGTTAAAGTAAGGGTATAGTACTGAGGTAAAATAACCAAAGATTCGAACCTCGCATCATCCTAATCCCCGCTTAACCGATTGCACTGAAAGAGGCTGAGAAAAAAAGTGTATATATACCTCATTCTGTCAAAAATACACATTTTTTTTGAGTCTAGATTGCTGGCAACACATCATTTGAAATGTTGCATCCTATGGTGAGTTGACCTGCTGGAATATACTTCAGTTTATCATAAATGTTAAAATGTTACGAACACCTATGTGTACTCAAGAGAGGCGTATGAGTGGCTGCTATTGAAACTCAACAGGACTTACGCAGCAAAGATCTCCGAGTACCCAGTCAACAGTGCTTTCATGTATCAGACCAAAAACATTTACAAGCTAAGTCCTTGATCTTGCATGTATAAATCCAGCACTTGCAAATACAAATACATACTAATAATTCTACGCACAAATTGCCAGGCTGGTTTTGACAAGACCATCCACATACGTGAAATCATTTACCTACGCGAGCATCTGCAGGTCTGAGCCTCACGCACAGCAAAGACTTCGGGAAGGCTGCCCAGGGAAGAGGCAGTAACCATCAATTTAGCAACACAAGACATTTATGGCCATAAATCTTTAGTGTCCGTACAAATCAGACAAGACCTGAGTTTTTAATAACTAATATATAAGAGTGCTGCTCGGACTTTGGTCGTCTCTCCGTGGGACCTTTACCCACTGATGGTGAAGCTGCGCTAGCGGAAACCTCTTTTAGACAGGTTCTGCAGCGTAAGCCACAACTCGTGTCGCGAGCTTATCCCAGAATCCATTATCTAACAGAATTACAGAACTGAAAATGGATTAAACCAATACAATACGCAGACATTAAACAGCCGCCTTCAGAATTTTATCTAAAAACCTACGCTACTTTTAGAGAACGATACCCTTGGTGATGAGCATGTTAACCGTGGTACAGAAAGGAGTGAAGAATTATATCTCTGAATTGTATTAGAGGATTACACTCCCTGTCACAGAAATCTGTAGGCTAGAAAAAAACACACCATAAAAAGATGATCTTAGATCCTCCGGGAGTCTTGGACACAGGCACATCCTACCGGGATGGAAGTTTCTGAGGAATCTGTGGACACGGCTCTTTTGGGGAATAATTTCGTGAGCAACAAGAATAGCCAAAAAGTAGGAAGAGCTGCTGCTGCTGGAGAGAAAGAGCGAAAGTGGATCACACAAACCAGGGGAAAACACGGAGCCCCGGGATAATGAAAGCTTCAGGGCTTTCCCAACTGCTGACGGTACGCAGACCATGCCCATGCCAGTTCGCATCCAGCCCCAGCTACAAAGGTAGATATTCACGGATGTCATATTCCAGCTTCGAAGCTAAACAAAACAGATCACCCATCAGCAAAGAGATCATTTTTGCTGCTAACGTGTTTTGCAAGCGTAGGATACAGCACTCCCAGCTTCTGCCTTCACTTGTCATTTTGTGTGCATAGCAGCAGATCCAATTCTTTCCTGGTGAGATAAAGCACTCCTGCGCAGCACTTGTACTAAAGGCAAATTAAACTAAACGCAAGGTTATAATTTATTTATGTACACTAGAAACTAGCTAATTTGCACTAGTGACTAGATACCCTATTGGAGGTTTTCATATTTTATGAATCAGCAAGCAAGCTAATGAACAAACAATTAGGGAGTGAACAAAGGTACTTCGTTTGTTACTTTTAGTGAGCCCTAATAATATATTATATCAGTGAATACATTTGGCTCAAGCGATGCAGTCTAGACAGTAAGCCACGCCATGCGCTAAGATTTTAGAAAAGAAGTGAAATGTCTGCGCGGGCTGCAATAATGAGAAGCCGGTGAGCGAGGCACGGCTGCCGAGCGCTTGTGTGTGAACCAAACACCGATGGGCAGGAGCAACAGGCAGGCAGGGAATTTCTGTCTGATGGCATGAACAGACGACTGAAGAACAACGCTGCCTTGAAAGGTCTGTGTTCATACCTTTAAATATAGCTGTGGGTCAACAAACACGTGACTGCTATTTGCATAGAGAAAATCAATATATTTAGAGGAGGTAGAAATTAAAGCAATTTGCGCAGCGTGTTGTTGCGCTGCCCGGGGAAGCGCGGATGCTGCTGTTGGCTGACAACGTGCAGGCAGTGGGAGGGCTGTGACTTCCAGCTCCCAGAAAAGGCATGAAGCGAGGTGCCCCAGCAGCGCATCCCCTCCTGCTTGCGGACCAGCCTGGGCCTCTCCAGCACCAGCAGCAAGTGTGGAACGTCTGCACCCCACCGTGCACCCTGTGGAGAAGGCACCTTGTTCTGCTACGGCGCTATGGGCAGACAGGCTTCACACGAGATGTGCCCAGAGACGGGGCAGCCCGGCCACCCCGACCCCACCGCTGAAAACTTGCAGTTTTGGAGTTGCAGCTCTGCTGTCAGCTCCCACACCCGAAATACCGCATCCAGCAAGTAAGCCCGGCAGCTCCACTAGTTACCAGCAGCTACAGTTCGCTGGCTCTTTTTAGGCCAGCTATAAAGCTGGTAAACACTTGGACTCGTCTGACAAAACATTCGAGCAGGAGGAAATGGGGTGTGTGCAGAAATACTCCATTACATATTGTAATGGCAGACATTAATTCAATGTTAATAACACTTTGCACTTTTCAATCACATATTCTAAAACCCTTTAGATAGGTGGGGAAGCATTTGGCTGATGATTACTGGGCAGAGCCCAAAGGTGTATTCTTCCCTTAGGCACGAGGAGATGAAGTGACTTGTCAGAGTGGCAGAGCTGGGAAGAGAATCTACATCTACCCATTTCCAGACCTACATTCCCATCTAGTTGCCAGAAAGAGGAGTTAATTTAAATATTACCGTTTGCTGACCTACTTACAACGCTACCATCAAAACCTGGAAGCCGTGATCATGTACGTATATTCTCCTCTATACTTGGGCTTTTTTAGGATAACACTATCTTTGAAGTATGCCTTTCAGCTGCATTAAACAGACAGATCATTATTATTTGCTCCACTTTCTTAACGAGTCCCTGTTTGCTGCGCTTCAGCCGCTGCAGAATCTGGATAGGCTCTAGCTCGGCCTTGCAACCCTGAAAAACCCCTTTCCAGCGCAGCGACTGCTTGCTGTTATCATCACCCCATGGCCATCGTCACACCTTGCCCAGGGAGCCGGCTGTACCTGAAGACACAGCACCTGTGCAGAAAGAGCAGAAAGTTTGCAACTGTGCCTGTACCAGCTCCTCTTTGTCCTCTTCCCCTCGGTTTTCTTTCTAAGTAACCTTCTCCTTCCTCAACCAGCCCGTTTTTGGTAATTAGTGGGCCACTTTGTCACCTTGTATTGTCAGCCTTCCTCCCCTTCACCAAAACCCCAAACCCTTTCCTGCTTGCAGAGAGAACTACAGGCACAACTGAATGTCAACAACCACAGCATGCAATGTGAAAGACGAATTCAAAATACACGCTGTCTCCTTCCTGGAGGCCAGCATCAGCCATCACAGCTCTCCTCCTGCAGTTTCTGGGTCCTGATCCCCCACAGCTCTCTAGGCATCCTGGTGCCTGGCTGGGCAAAAGCCCACCGGAGGTTTAAGTCGCTGCACTAGATTAAAAAGCTGACAGTGAAACGTTGAAGTAAGAGGACAGAGGAAATGGTCAGCATTGTGCCCAGTTCCGAGGGCTGACCAGTGCTTCCTAAGTAGGTCACATCATGTGGAGGGGAAATCACTGCTGTCTGACCCCGCTGTTGCTGAGCTGTCACAAAGCACCTCCCCGGGTACAGTCACCCCAACCATGCTCTGCTTGTCCTGCACACCACCTATGAGCACATAGCCATGCAAGGGCGAAATCCCAGTTTCAATCCCCTGGGCGATTCGACCCCGACAGAAATGCCATCCCCAAAACTCTGTGTTTTTCTCCCCGCGTTTGCCTCGGTCGCCAGGAGCCGTTAGACGTCCCCAGCCTCGCCGTAACCTCACTCTATACAAACTGTTTACAGACATTTT
Organism: Steatornis caripensis; assembly: GCA_013398225.1. NCBI lineage: Eukaryota > Metazoa > Chordata > Aves > Caprimulgiformes > Steatornithidae > Steatornis > Steatornis caripensis. The sequence continues at coordinate 129,212 of VZSC01001422.1, forward strand.
ATCGAGGTGCACCAGGTGTGGATGCGGTTACCGACTTTGAGACTGTTTACCTCATCCTTCTTTCTGCATCACATTGTCACAGACTGTATATAAAAATCAGATAACATATAACCATAAAAATGGTACTTCGGTCACAGCCAGCTCAGCCTCTGCACACTCGACTCACACATGCACGGGAGGACACGGTGCACGTACAATCCTCGCAGCAAACCACACATGAGCTGGTGCAATCAAGTATCTGCCTTATCTCATTTTCTGCTGAAGTAAATTACACTGAATTTTTTTTTTTCACCCTTTTCAAAGCTAATACACAAATGACAGGATGTTGTTGAAGGAAAATATGAGCTTTCATAAGCTATTATTATTAGCACATGCGCACCTCTCTGCTGCTTTGATCTTACTGTAGGTTCGTGTTTATTCCTCCTGACTCTGTACTGGCTGAACTCAAACCCGATGTCTGCTCTGATAGAGATGACGAACAATTAGAAGTTGGATTTGTTAGCCACAACATCCCGGAGCCAGAGCTACGGGATAACTACAAGGGTGACATTTGGCCGAATACACTATATATAGTTTTCCCAAAGTCTCTCAGCTGTGATGAGGTGTTTGCTGTAAAACGGAAGGGCGGTAATGTGTACTGAATAAGCGCTCTTTGATATTTCACATGTAAGTTAGAGCACGTTCAGGTTTTGTTTGCAGCGGAACTGCGCTTCTTCCACAGTTTTCCGAGCAGAAAAAAAACTCCCACAGTGTTCAAAAAAGCCTTTACAGGCTGCCTTAAAAAATGGTTCAAGGATTCACAGCCATCTCAGCTGGTTTCAGCGACCAAAGTAAGTTTATATATATTATTATAGATGGGGTTTTTAACACTTCTGCTGGCAGCAGAGTCAACCTTGCTGCAGAAAAGTAATTCCCAGGCTGTTTCTGCTTTGGTCATCGGGAGCTGTTTGCAGAGTGCCAATCAATTACATGTCCACAACCTCACCGAAGGCAGGGGAGTTGTACAGACAACACTCAGGGCATGGTTTGGTGGTGATGCACAGAAAGAAAGAAGTAATTTGGCTCTTAGTCCCTGGACTAAACGTACAAGGCCAGCAATCAGAAACAAGCAAGTGGCTTTTCAGTGAGCAAATATAACTCCATTATAAATTAAGTCCTGGAGACTCCAGTACCTGGCAGCGTTCATTTGTGTTTGGTGCTGTACAGGCTCATAGGAGCAGAGCCCTTCAGCTGTAAAGCCAGCTGAATACAACCCCTTGTACCAAGGTAAACGGAGGGGATGAATTAAAGAGAATAAAGTAAAAGGAATGGGATAGGTTATTCTGTCACCTGGCTTCACGTGCAATTAGACAATAATTTCAGACAGCCTGTGTTCAAAGCCCAGACACACTCTAATACATCAACAGGCCACGAAAGGCAGCGGGGGGGACACGAAATGCTGCAGCGGTGGGAGACCCGCATCCGGAGGGGGGACTGGTCCATCTGTCCCTCCCTGCATCTGCGGCTGCTACAGCCCGTGTGCCCCAGCTCCCCCTCCTTTGTCCCCACCGGGCAAATGGACACGCATTTAAAATATCCCTGCAAAATGGGGGCTGTGGTGTATTTTTAAAACCTTGCTCAGCTCATTGACCTCAGAAGTGCCCCACCAGCGTCTGCAGCCCCAGCCACGCTGGTGGCACATGAGGGCTCAGGATCATGCAGAGCAATGCCACCGAAGTCTCAGTGAATGCCACCAGGTTTGGAGGTGACACGCAAGGTGGCAGGTGGCTTACAGAGTTGGCACAGGTCCGCTGCAAAGCCAGATGCTACTTGTATTGAAAGGCGACGGGAGGCTGTGCGACAGTTGCATCAAGAGGCTGGAAAGAGCTTTGTGAAAAATACATCGGGGGAAAAAGAAGTGTATCAGGAAAAAAAAAAGATATTCTTGATGAATGTTTTTCTGAAAATTCTGACCTGGTGAAAAATGTTACCTATTCAACAGAGTGAAAAACACCAACTGAGCACAGGCGGGTTTTGAAAAACACCAACGACAAGAAGTTTGCAGTACTCTGAAAATTCCCCATCAGCCCCAACGACTGTGGAAAGGGAATCGGGAACGGCAGCAATCACAAGAGACAGCGGCTGCCAGCGCTGCTGAGTGATATTTACATCAATGTCCTGCTAACAATACCATTACCGGATTATCAGGGTGGATTAAGCCTTTAGCCAATTACCCCGACTGGTAAATTGTAGATTGTCTAGACTTTTTCATGTTCAACAATATGCATGAAGTTTCTCTTTATCGCTACAGCATCACACGATGCTCCTGTGGGATGTAATCCTGCGCTTCCCCGGGAGGTTCAGGTGAGCCGTGCCTGCAGCTCTGGGTTGACTTAGCGTGGCCCTGCGCACAGACAGATTTATTGCAGACAGGATTCTCATAAATTCAGAACGACTTCCAAATTTCTTGACTGGGAGATCAAAGAGGCAAGCATTTGCCTCATGCCATCTGTGGAGCTGCTCAACAGGGCAACGCAGTCTGGGGAGCGGGGAGGAGAAGGGAAAAAAGAAAGTCTCGGAGATTATGCCCTCAAAAACAAGCTCAAATGCCACCCTCACATTAAAAAGCACTGGTTGGCAGTAACAATTAATTTCTTAACTGAAACCCGCCCAACTGTGTCCAAGTGTTTTAATTTGCCTATTGCTACAATATGCAAGGGAGCTGGCAGTAATGGATTTGCAATTAAAACTAAAACTGGCAAAGAAATCGCAAAGCTGGCAAAAGAGCTAATCTGCAAGCCATGATCACAAGATTATGAAGTGTTTATGCACATGCTAATTACCCGAGTACATAGCTGAGAATGACTTGTAGGAGAGAATACTGGGTTTGCGTGATCTAAATCCCTGGATGCACACGGCCAGGCCGGCTAGCACCCTATCTACTTACCACAGCCCCCACAAGCCAGGGAACGCAGCGGGAATCGCTGTGTTCCCTGCGTGGAAGCAGGGAGAGGGACAAGGGAGAAGCAGGCATGGTCCCCTCGGTGCCATCCCACAGCACAGCCAAGGAAGGACGCCAATCGCCTCTTCAGCAGGTAAACGCCAGCGGTCACTGGGAGCCATCGCCTTGTCCTCGACTGGAATACGGACCCATCGGTGTGAAAGGAAAATCACCCTAATAAACTAGCACCCAGTTATTCACCACATGTGCTTTCATCCTGCTATCTCTTGGCTCGAAAAACAGCTATTCCAGCAGGTCCCTGGGGATCGGCGGGTTGCAGAGCACATGGCCCCGCGCTGTTGTGCTGCAACCACCGAGGGCAAACACACACCTACTGCCACAAGCACAAAACCTTTACAAATTACCTGCAAAGGATAGGATGGGAAGGGAAAAGGACTTAAAAGTGATCAAGCGTCCATACAAATAGCTCCTAACAGAAAGTGACAGTGGTCAGGGGCACTGTGAAGAGCAATTCTGAACCACAGGAGAGAATTTCAAGGAGAAAACAGAGTGGAAGAGTAGTCCCAGAATAAAAGGCTGCTGGGAAAACTGAGATTCTTTAATATATAGGATTAAGGACTGCCAGTATCCTCAGGGAGGAAATGCAAATGGGGTTCAGACCATTTTTTCCATAAAAATTAGGAAGGAGAAAGAATAGACTTTGAAGTTCAACATGTCAGTAAATGAAAGCAACAGCAAGGGAGACACAAAGAGAAAGCAAGCCCTGGACGCCTAGAATTATGTCTTAAACACTTGGTACTGAAAGACAGAACCTGAGGTGATGAGGAGACTTCCCTTCATGCCACGCATAGATCCCAGAAAATCTCTAGATTAGAAATTGCCTGAGAAAAAAAGTATTGCACAACAAAGGTAAGATGGAGTACAGCATTCAAATGGGATTCTTTGTGCCTTATTCAGCCCGCCTGGCACGACGAGGCTGCGAGGAGCACATCAATGAAGACCTGGTGTGTATGCCAGGCTGTTCCCGCATGCGCAGAGCGCAGAAAGGATTTTTGGACAGTGCTCTTTGCTCCTTGAAGCGGTGGCTGGAGTTGGTGCGGAAGGAGGTGACAGCTAATGGACGTCCGTGGATAAGTCAGAAACCCAACAGGCACCTCTACAGAGATTTACAGGCTCGGTGGCGTTGAAGGGGGGTTGATCCTTCCCAACACCCTCACGAAAGCTGGACAGTTAGTCCAGGCTGCGTGGAGGTGGTGAAGGACCAGAAGGACATAGGAAGGGTGCACAGCAATAGCCATCACTGGGTCTGGCGGAGGGGTGGACGGTCTTTGTGGTGACTTCTCAGAGGCATCGATGGCCTTGCTCGATTCTGATAGCTGGCTGAGAAGAGCCATTTATATTTGGCTGATGGTCATTCCAACTTGGGTACTTGGGGAAGGCAATTACAAAGCGAGTTCAACTCATCGTTACTGGTGGCCGTGGAATGCCATGTGTCAGGAAATGGCATCCGACCATCACCGATGCAGATAAGCATTATGGAGTTAATTAGCGCTACGGTAAGGGTGGTTCAAGGGAGAAGTGCTTAAAAACTTGGCTTGGAGATTAATTTATCCATCCCTACCTGTAATGTACTGTCAAGCAGTTAATGGTACATCCAGCTCTTGGGATAACTGAGTGAAATTCAGTAGTCCATGGCGTAGAGAAGATGATACACCATGATAAAGAGGACATCATATAACGTTGGGCTCTTCAGACTATAAACTCTATGACTCCACAGCTGTTCCTTGCTCCAAATGAGACGTGTGGACTCTAAGATTTTAAAGTGTAACACAACCACAAAGCCTTCTGTTGTGTTGTTTTTTTTCTTTTAAATACATTTGGAAGAAATTTTTCCTTACGTCCAGAGATTCAGTTGGCTTTTCCGTACTTGTTAGGCAGCACCTAAACCAGGCTCTGCTGCTGGGGTCTGCCATGCCGCCTTTCACAAGGAAAGCCCCAGATACAACTGTTGCCTATTTAAAGTCATCTACAAACCAGTTTAATAAAAGCTGACTGCATCTGCTTCCATGTTATTAGTTCTGCCCCAAAACTCTGTTCCTGGCAACACAATGTTCCACGCTAATGAGCCAAATCTTCCCCTCCCATGGCAGTACTCCTAAACCTCCACACCATTCAGTTCACAAAGTTACCACCCTGTTTTTCCCTCGGGGGAGGGAAGGATTGCAGCTGCAGAGGGGGTTCTTCAAATAATATGAAGGCCAAAGATCTGTGGGAAAATCTGCTCTCAGACAAATAGCACTTGGGGGCATCTGCAGAGAGAACCAGCCCCTCTTTACTTCTGTCTGGGTCCCACGTCCTTCTGGCAGCGGAGTTTTTTTATGAACCAGGCTGCCATTAATCCCCTGCCAGTTCCTACACCCTACCATCCTCTGTGGGCAGACAGCACAGAGTGGGAGATAATGCTGCAGGGAAGTGGTATTTACTTCAGCTGGATTTTGCGGCTTCATGGGAGAGTTTCTACTCGGGGCAGTTATTTCTCACCCGCTCCCGCTGCAAGAAGGAGGGTTTTGGTATAGACTAGGATGACTTTTCTCAGCTCCTTTTCCTGTGAATTTTTACCCATTCTTGCCACTTTTCTCCCTGCAGCACCGAGCACGAGATAAACAGCGATTCGAGGTTATCGTGCTGAAGCGATGCTGCTCAGATTAAAGAGAAATCAGATAACTCTCATTACCTAACTGAAACTCGCTGCTAGACTTTTATAGAGAAATGATAACGTCTGAGAGCTGGAGGACTCTGCTGCCCTGGCAGACACCCCGCGGCACCGGGCTGAGCTGGGGGGGGCTGCGCTCCAGCTCTCCCACCTGGCTGTCCCTGCGATGCTGAGATGCATGGGGTGCCTGGAATGCCCGGGACGCAGCAATGCACACAGTGCGAGGCAGAGCCCCAGCCACTGCGAACGTGTGTGGTTTTGGTCTCTGCGTGCTCACACCTGGAGCCTTGAGTAAGGAAAATCTAGGCTTATAAGTCGACACGGGCACGATTGATGGCTTTAATATTTTACAAATGGATGCGCTAGCAAAATGACCATCTACGCCATCATGCCTCGATTCCTCATGTTTCTAAAAGTTGGACTGAACTCATGTGACCTCCTCCTCTAATGCTTTCTGTTATAAACCTTACTGCACCACATGGCGACAGCAGCATCTCCCTGGAAAAGATTTCATTCGCTTCTGACTTTGCCTCAAGCCATTAACTGACAAACTGGCAGCTAACTACTGTTAACAAATGATTTCCTAGAGATTACTGTTTAAGTAAAAAAGGTTCCAAGATAAATAGACTCATTCTTCATGACAAGGAATTTGAATTATGCATCCAGGGGTTTGCTACGTGTGTCCAAACACTACACCATGCAATCCTGGAGGTTGTTCTCATCAGCATATTACAAGCTGATAAACGACATTTTGTCCTCAGTTTAATAGCACGGATTTGTATGGCATGTGTATTTGAGACCACGTGCTGGACCATCCAGTCATCGCTCCCATCCAACTAATGCCACTCTACGAAATTACTGTTTAGGCTGAAAAAGCCATTTGATTTTAAAGCAAGAGAAGATGCCAACCGCCTTGAAGGAGTTGTGGTTTTAGGGCCACCTGCAACTTGCTAAAAGATTATGAAATTGCAATTTGTTTAATATCGTGAAGTAAACGGTCTAACAAGCAGCACAGCTCACTTTTTTTGGCTGGTCCTTCTCTGATCATTGCTGAAACATCCCCTCTTGCGGCAGCCTGTGTTGGATTTTATGGGGGGTTTTTTTTCAGTATCGACTTGGCTTTCCCTGCAGCACTCTCCAAACGTCGCTTCCACATGAAACGATAAAGCTTCAGCACACTCCTAGGGGAAACTGAGTCACAGAAAAACAAGCTCCTGGGGGACTGGGAGCAGAAGCTGGGATAAAACCATGCTTCCTCTGCCTCAGCCCTGCGTGGCAGTTACAAGACTATCCGGTTCCTCTGCTATAAAACTTGGTAACATGCCTCACTTCTTACCTGATTTTGAGAACATCCTGTGTTAACACATAAACAACTGGTGTTACTAATGTCTGTTTGTTTGGCTATTTACACGCGTCTGACACAGCACCTGGTGCTCTCCAGTAAGAGGATCGCTCGGCTCCCTATCAAACGAACTCTCAGGGCGCAGGCAGGAGAGAGGCAGCTCCCACCCACGGCAAACAGCAACGCACCTGCCCGGGAGTCAGACATTTACCACGGCACTGGTTTTAGAAGAAAATTTGGATGAAGAGTGATGCTTTTGGACACGGGAGCTAATCTTTCAGGGATTCACTGCAGCCTGCTTCATCCATCAATATGCATTGTTATGTACACCCATGTACTAGATCACTACAAATAATACTTTGTAATTTGAAAACATTTCCTTTTGCAAAGTTTAAATACGTATGCATGTAGTTATACACTATTTCCAGTAAATGCCAATAACCAAGCAACTGGCACTGACATACTAGGTCATTTTCTGTCCTCTTGAGTGAAGAAATTACATTTTCTCTACAACAACTCTTGTGCTCAGGTGCTGTCAGAAGTCCCAACACATTCAGTATTCTTCCCTGAGTTCTGCTCCTAGCAGGAAGAGCACAGAGTTCACCAGAACGGCAAAAAACCTTACATTACCAGATATAACCCTGGTTTCAGCCACCAAATTCATCATGGAAAACACAAGAGGACTTAAGCATGATGTTAACTTCAAGCCAGAAGTGTTCAAAAACGTTTTGGCTTTTTCTAAACATCAGTATCTGTTGCATTATACAGAATGCACATGCCAACACGAGCCAACATTTCTTAGCACTTAGACGGAAATATATCCTTAAATTACTGCTGACTGCGTTTAGAAATTAATGCACTTACTCTACGAGGTTTAGATAAAGTGACTGCCTTGTCAAGGTGTTCCCATGTCCCTCTGGCCAGTTGCTTTAGGGAGCTAAATTAGCAACAGCAAACACATTTCTGTGATGTCATTTTACAACAATTGATTCTTCAAAGTTGCTAACAGCCTGCAAGAATACAACTGATTGATCTAAAAATTTGAGATCCTGCTTCCACGGGAAAAGGACTCCACCGCTGGACAAGGGACAGGAGCTGCCCTTAAGTTAAAACAACCCGGAGAACAACTGTACCTCAGAGTGAATCACTCTGAGCTGCACTGCTTGAAGAGTTTGCGTCCTGCCCCATTACAGCCACAGCTACATCTGATTTGAATGAAACTTCAGACTTAAGGATTTTCATGGCAGCTGTTTAAGAAGCAATGTCATTTTCTTCAACATCCTATTATTTCATTTGCTATCTCCAGAGATTTTTGCTCCTATTCCAAAAGCAAACTGATTTTGAGGAAACAGACTGTTTCCAACTGGCTTTAGAGGGGCCACACACTTAAAGCCCTGGACAGACTTAAACCACAACCTTCAGACATGCTCGTGTTTGAGGGCGTACGTCTCTGGCATTCCCATCGCTACTTATAAAAGAAAAATGCAAACAAGAGATCAGCACTGAAGATTCAAACGTTTTGGTTTTTTTTTTTTTTTTTAGAAAACTATCCCTATAGTACTGATTTCAAACAACAAGCTAAAACCGAAACACAACAGCAATAAACCAGAATCTGATGAGCTCTTCAAAAAGATCTCGAGTGATATCAATTGGCAGCACTCTGTTGTCTATCCCAGAGCTACGGCAGTTTATCCCAGCCAGAGCTTTGCTGCAAACGCACCAAAGCCAGGAGGCTGCATCCTTTCATATTTCAAAACAAAAGCCAAGTTCTGATCGCTGGGACGAGGAAGAAAATTTTTCTTGTGGATACATTACTCTATAATTACTGCAGATTTCATTTACTTCCTTTGGAATACTACAGCAGATACAAAGGACGGGTACATGTGGCAGCTCCTCGTGTTATCATGGAATGCTCTAGGATTACGTTTTGACAGTTAACCCTCCAAAATATCAGGGATGTGTGTGTCTATTGAAGGAAAGAGAAAATATTTGCACTGATAGGAGACAGGGAAATACAACTGATACTGCAAACCGCTGCTAAACTGATAGCGAGGAAAGAGTATCGTGTAAAATAGATAAATTAAAAAAAATCATTTACCAATTTTTTCAATTAAATCAGGGTTAGAAACACAGGGATGAGATCAGAAACGAACACCCCGGGTAAGAGACTATTCACGGGACACGAACGTGGAAAATTCCATAAAGCAGAAATGTTGCTAAGAATATTCAAAAGTCAAAGCTTTCTGTGGGTGTGCACGCATAGAGATGTCAACACAACTATTTCACGATCACCGAAATTGCTACTAGCCTGCATCCTCTCTGAATGGCTATTTTTAGGACCCAGCCTTTCATGTGGTATAATGATGTGGATTTTACAAGAGCATTTCTAATGTGTTTCAGATGGTGTACAGTCCTGGAGAAACTGCTTTCTATCACAGGAAGTTAAACAAAAAGGTTTGTGTGGGGTTTTTTTAATTTTATTTCTTATTTTATATTATTGCTTCTGTTTTGGATTTAGGGTTAATATGCATATTTTAATTTATCCTACGTGACCGCACTGGCTGTCCCAAAGGAATACTCAGCACAGCACGATGCAATCCCACAAAACGTCACCTGGATTTCTGAATCCACGCATCCTTTTGGACGGTCGAATTTCAAAGCTGGCAATGCCACACTCTGTAAGTTACAGCAGGAAGCCAACGCTTAAAGGCTAAATTTCGACCTCAGGCATGCTGGTGTCAGGGGTTGTGCACTGTCTCCCCCGTTAGAATCGGCCTTTCTTCTTTTAGGGCAAAGTCATACAAAGCGAGGTTTGTAGAAGACGATGACTCCTCCTCGCTATCTCCGCTCCCGCACCAGCAATTCCAGGGCAGCGGCACGTAACGAGAACCAACTCATCAGCCTCTCCATGCTAAGAACAACAAATTTTCATGTGGTAGATCTTAGGATGGTTTATTTCCTAAACATGAAAGCAATCTCCGCAGTGCCATCTCCTCAGTGTTAGAACAAAAATTCCACATGTCTGATCCTTTCTTACCTTTCTTTCTGATCCTGAGTACTACCACAGCACTTCTTCCACAAGTGTGTTTATGATTGCAGCCCCCTCATGCCGAGTCAAGCATACTTTATGATCCTGGGCTTTCACATTCTGCTTTTCTATAAGGTCCCATCAGAGGAGAGCCTCTGTTTACGCTCACGTATGCTATTCCTCAGAGCAAACCACAGCAGAAAACACATTCGACATATAGCATCCAAGTTGAATCACTAAAAAAAGGTCTTTTTTTGGTCAGTCCATGATTACCGTGTAGCCCTTCGAGGCAGACATGTACTTTGTATATTATAGTTCCAGCTTCGCAATGGAACAAAGGAGATACTGTCGAGACCTTTTTTTTGCCTATCATTTAATCAAATGTAAAGTTGTTATAACCAGAGGGGAAAAGCGCTCTAGATTCTAGTATCCAGCTTTACTTTGGTTTTGAAAACTTACCACAGCATTGTTGAGTTTATTGTTTTGTTTAACAAAACACTAATTTTGGGACCCCGTGAAACACAATGAAGCAGATTCTTTTCATTGCAGCTGAGCTGTGTTTAGCACAGAAGCGGCAGACTGCAGAGGAGCGATGGTTTAAAGCCACTTTGGTGACCTCTTGCCCAGTGCCTCCAGCCAGCGGGATGCTCTGGATGGGCACCCCTAGTTCTGCCAGGGTTTGCTAACCCTCCTCATCCTTGACCAAATGTCCCGCTTTCTCCGTGAAACCAGCCCACAGAGGCAGCGGTGGTGGAACTGCCCTTCACAGCTTTGGGAATGGTCGCAAGTTATAAAGACTCAAACGCAAAAATCAAGAGGAAGGGCCATAGGACAGAGCAGTGATAACTTGGTCTGTAAGGAGATGAAGGTGAGAGCTCTTTGTCCAAGATCATTGAGAGGTGACATCCAAGATGATTGAGAGGAAAAAGATCCTGCCATAATCATGGCTCAGAGGCGTGTGATGTTGCAATCACTTCCTTTAAGAAATGAAGTAGGTGGGTTTGAGAGCATGTGCTGAACTGGCAGTCCCAAGGCGAGAATGAAGACCTCGGCTGACATTTGCAGAGGGCTTGGTAGAGACTTTGCAGGTTCCCGGGACATCTCATCATTCATGCCACGAAACGCTCACCCTGCCTGGGGGCTGGAGGGAGCCGTGCCCTCCCGGACAGGCTGCTGGACAAGCCAGCGGATAGAGCAGGCATTCAGCCTTTACTGATTCAGCTGGATTAAAACTGGAAACTAGGAAACGAACAGCTCTGTATCCTGTTACCAACCCTCTGAGTCACACGTCCTCCTATCGAACCTTTGTTTCATCCTCCAGACGCAGACACTAACGAGCAAGTATCATGTTATAGCCTATTTTTTAAAGGGAGATTTGGAAGAACAGCACACAAAATAGCCTGTGGTGGGGTGGGGACTCACACGTCCCAGCTTGGCACCAACCTGGGATATGCTCAGGCTGAGTTTTCCCTGCTGCAGTGGCTCTGCAAAGAGTTCAGGAAGCAACTCGTACCTATGCTCCTGTTTCTGAGCCCTCCACCCACCATTGGTAAATGATGAGATAAGGCCATATACACATGAGGCTGGGAGAAATGCTGACGTAAGCCATCTCCTGGCACCAAGAGCAGTGAGCTGGAGCAGCAAAGGCACGGGAAACCAAGGAAACGAGCAGCAAACAGAAGGAGAGGCGTTACGTGATGGCTGTGGACAGCCCAAAGCCTCGGAGGGGTGGGAGGGTGAGAAGCTCCCACAGTGGCAATGCCTTCTCCAAGAGGACAGTGCTGGGGATGTCTGGCATCTAGGCCCTCTTCGATTCAATTTAACAAACGGGAGAAGACAATCGCTGAGGATTTCTTGAGGAATTTGTGACTCCCACATGATGCCGGAGATTTTAGTAACTGAACAGCAGCACCTGCTCCACTGTTGTTCACCCAAACCCGCCCTGGCCCGCACAACCTCCCTGTGAGCACACACGATGCTCACAGACGCACGGGTCCTTCCTTCTGCTTCTCTACGGTGAGTTACCGAGCGAGGCTCAGAGGCCAACCCATACAAAATGAAGACGGAATTTGGTCTTGCTAAATCACTCATGGCCAAAGGGCAGACAAAGAACCACGGGTGTGAAATGAATGGCAAGCTGTAGATGTTTCCTCAAAACTGTTGATGTTTCTCAGCACTTGACTGCGCTCTACCAATAACCATCATGTCATGCACACACAGACACACAGAGTCCGGACCAGACTGCAATCTTAGGTGTGCAGCTCACACCACCCGTACCCTGAAAACCTGCTTCACTTGCAGATCACTCTAGAGATAGAGAGGGATTCAGCCTGCGATTAGGATCTGGCCCTTCACCAGTGATCTAGGAGAGCAGTCAGAGTCATCGCTATGGACTCGGCAAGGCCTGCTTAGTCACACGAACACACGCATGGTTACTTGAATGGGTACCTCGGAACGGCAAATGCCAGCACACCCGACCATATGGATTTGTCAGAGTTTCCACCCGAACACAGGAATGTAATGGTGCCTGTAAAATTACTGCAGGAAAGGGACTGCATGCTGCAAGGAGACACGTGTCCTGCCGGAGAGCAGCACAAGCACGATGCAGAGCTCCTCACTGCCCTCCCCTTCTCTCAGTTAAAGCTTGGGGTACCAGACCAGCTCTGTTCTTTCATCTTGGACACGTTGTGTGCCACTAACCCCCAAATCACTTTGTTCTTCGCAGTTAAAATTTCAAAAATATTAATCATTAACATGGATGAGCTTTGGGAGCTTGAGTTGACGTTAGGTCTTTGCTTTTCTCTCCAAATTCTCAACCAGTTGAGCTAACAATGTGTCACAAACAGCAACAGTTGGAGGCTTGCAGGAACGGTGCCTTTACCATACATAATCTCATAGCAACTCCCCACCGACAAAGCATCCCGTGCCTGGGAAGCCAGTTCCAGGGTAGCCCGCGAAGGAATCCCAGTGGGAGAGCAGATATTGTTGAACTGCCTGAATCACGTGCACACTTATTCACTTGCAGGGATTTACATAAAACTTGCTTTTGTTTCCCTGTGACATTTTTCTCTTTTTTTCATTGCAAACAATTTAAAAAATAAGGTTCTATTAGACCACACACAGGCAGTGCTGTATCATGTCACTGCTTCTTAAGCAGAACTCTCTAATTTATTTCAAAGGGAAGTTCTGCTTCAAAATTGAGGGTGTGATATGAACTCAGAAATTAACACAAGAATTTTCCTTGGGGGGAACCAAGGCTGAATCAGACATGCAGTAAATGACCTCGGAAGCCCTGTGCCTTGGTACATCCACCTATACAACATTATGCTTTAATATAAAAAATTATTTTCACCATTATCCTATTTCAAGCTAGGTAGAAGAGCTGGAAGAAGTGGATTCACTCTGGTCAGGAGGGAACAAATTAGTCATCTGTCTGTCTGCCAGGACATCCATCACCAGCCACCGCACTCCTAATGCTTTCTGCCGGGAATATAGCAATTTACTGGGACAGAGTACTGCCCCGGTGAGGTCCCGTAGCTGCAAGGGAACCTGGCTAGGATGCTGCCGGCGATGTTGCTCTCTTGCAGCAGCAGGCACTGCTGGGAACGTGCGGCGCTGCCGTTCTCTTGCAGCTGCCCTCCCTCCATGCACAACATCTGGAGAAGGATGCAGCAGCCCCCTCACAGCGACAAACCCCCATCGCACAGTGACTCCGGGGAGTTTTGCCACTGGTTTCAACAGGATCAGAACTCGACACAGGAAAAAGCAATACTGAACTATTGCCTCGGCAGCGCAAGCTAGGACAGAAAGACTTCTACACAGAAGCAGCTGAGCTGCAGATTTCCTCTCGCAGAGGGATGGAGCAGCCTTGGGGGAAGGGGGCTGCGGCGGAAGGAGACGTGTCCCAGGGCTCAGCTGCTGCTCCATGAGCTTCCGTCCCGCAAAGGGCAGCAGGAGACTTTCGGCTCTGTGCCTTTTGACCTCATGACAGACATTTGGGACCTGTGGCCCCAGGCCAGCAGTAACTGCACTTTCATCTTGCCCTGCCCAAGGGGACGTTTCAAACCCACTGAATGGGAACCAAGCTCAAGGAGCCCAGCCGACCACAGGGACCAGGCTCTGAACATCAGCATTATTTCCTAGGCTTGCCGTCTCATCTGGGGACTTTAGATCTGCAGAGCTTGGGAAGGTACCACCACCCTTCTGCTCCTACATGAGCCCTGGTTAGACAACTTAATAATTAAGAAAATTAGGTAGTGTGTTTTCCAAGGAAATAGAGGATCTCAGACCTCTGTTTCTCAGACAGACAGAAAGTCCAGTGCCTCAGCCTTATATATAAAACATTTTAATTCTGTCTTCACACGTCACGCGCTCACTACACACAACAGAGGTAGATGCACAGTAGGCGTGAAGAGCTCCCACCGATCGCAGTGGGGAGAGCTTGTGCCCTAAGTATGGGACAGCACGGCTCACTCCCCTATTTTTGAAACCTATTTACAAAAGAAACTTAAAGGAACTTGTAAGTGCTCCTTCTACCATTTAACTACCACATGGTACAAGATATAACAATGTTCAGAAAACCCCCTCAGGTCTAAACTCAATTATACAACTGTAGCAAGAAAAATATTTTAATCTGATCAAAGTGTTAACATGTTTGACCATGTCTGACCTCTGATGTTTGTAACCACCTAAAAGGCTGATGTTCTTACTAAGGATGTACCTTAATTTGATTTAAAGTCATTTGTACTATTTAAAAAAGGATATAGTTTTATGATTTTATATTTCATTTGGAAAAACAGTTCCTCAACTTGTTAATATTCTCTGGAAGTTTCTTGCAGATTTTTAGCTGGCAAATCCTATATATTCCATTCTGGGAAAAGCTGGACTTTCTGCAAGAGTCAGGAGAGTCAAAGCAGAGTCATGAACCACCACACGTGCGACACCTGAGAGCCGGGTGAGAAACGGTCCTCCTGGTGCCTTGCGAAATTTCGGTATTTCAGATGCACAGGCTGCGCTGAGATGCTCTCAACACACCTGACCGAGAGCATGCCCTCCCCAGCCTGGCCAGCCGACAGGGGTCCACAGCACGCTCCCAAAACACGGGGACACCCGGGCTCAGCCCGCTGCCTTCTCCCCAGCTCCAGGAGTGCCTTCACCCGCGTGCCCTGGCCACCCCGCAGCCCTCCTTTCTCTCTTTGATAGCTCTGCTGCCAGCCCAGGCTACTCGTGCATGCTCAAAACAGCGCCACTCCAGCTGAATTATCCTAAACCGGCGTTTGCCACCTGCAGCAAACGTAGGCCACTGAGCCAAACACCTGGGATCTGCCCGCTGCAGGGGGGCTCTTGCCACATCCTGCTGCTCGCTGGGGACATCGGCTGCGCTTCGTGTTGCTGCTGATGTCAGGTAGCCAGAGGTGTTCAGTGCATCACTCCGGAACGACACCAGAGCATGTAAATAACACAAGTGGGTGTGTTTTGGTAAAAAGAGTCAATTTTGGCTGGGGAGATGCGGGCAGCCTAGCAGGATGTTGGGGTGAGCAGTGCAACAGTTAGCGGGCTACAACCACCTTGAGGGAAACAAAGCAAAAGTGATGCTGCTGAGAAAACAAGAAAGAAAAAAGGAAAGCGGCACACCGGTAATGCCGGTAGCGACACACCCACCCAGGCAGGCGCTCTGGCCAGCACCAGCGCTGCTCGCAGCACTCTGCCGGGGTTCGGAGGGAGCCCGCAGAAAAAAAATGTGGTTTTACGGTGCGTCGCAGGGCGGGGGTTCAACCCGCAGCCTCGGTGCTGGCTGCCCTTCATCTTTCAGGGAGCGGTATTACAGTTCTCAGGTCGGGTAAATGTAAAGCCCTGACAGTTTGCCGAAGTACTCCTGGGTTCATTTTTCAATTTCTATTTTTTGAAGATTCTGATATTAATCCTAGCTGCAAACAACCGTTTCCAGGAAGCCTGATTAACCACAATACAATCTCCACTACCAAGCGCGCGCACGCACGACTGTGATACGTAATCCCATTCACGCACACAGCCCTCCTCCCCAACTCTGCTTGTGCTGAAGTGTTAATTAAACACACTTTTATGGATGGTTAAGTATCTGCAATCTTCGGTCACAGATCTGACCTCCTCAATTACTGGAAGCAGCCATCAGATTATAGGCCACGCTTTATACAATATACACAGCAGCAATAAATCCGTATGAGAGCAATACATAATTTACTACGATAACCTTTGCACAGTCAATATAAATACAAGACAGAACTGCCCAGAAAGGTATGTCAGAACAGTGATTGTACCAAGTTGAAAAACCAAAAGACCAGCCTCTGAGGAAGAAATCTTCCCATGTCTGTTAGGTAACAGACTTTTAGCTGAAAGCCCCAAATCGGCTTTCTAAGTCACGCAACATAAAGCACGGCAGGATCCGAACAGGCCTAAGTAAAGGTGGCTGAGGCAGTGGATGATTTCTGTGGCTCTCAAGAGGACAGGATCATTCTTTATCCACTACTTAGTTTTCTCCCCTTTGAGTTCTGCACAGTCTATTCCCTCCTGTCTGTTGCTCTGGCAGTAACCCCCTGGGTTTTTGTTACATTATCAAGGCGAAAGGCGATTCACAAACCACATCCTACTTTTTAGCTTAATCGCTAATAAATAGGCTATTACACTTCACTGCCCATCTAGTAAGGGTTTAAGATTAAAAGAAATAGTCCACTATAGTAAACAGTTGCCGGGCTAATGTAACTCTGAACTTACCCAGGTTCTATACCAGGGAGCAAACTAAGTGAGTTTAAATAAGACAAACTTAGTACCATCACTTAAAATTTATCATGAAGAGAGAAATTTAACATTCTAGAGGGGGGTGTGGGATACCTGGTACCTGGAGGAAGGGACACGAGGTGGAAAGCAACACAAGAAACGCTTATTTGGATTACAGCAATGTACATTGGCCCTGCCTCGCAAACGCATCTTTTCCTGCTGTAAACTGAAGGAAGACTTTAAAGTCTAGGGGCAGGTCCTCAATATCTGCAAACCAACTTCAGCAAACCTACGACAGCCTGCAGCTGGGGAAATCAGCTCCCCCAAGAAGGGCCGTGCTGGGGGACGGGCAGGCTCACGGGGAGACCTGTCTCCTCCTGCCACCCAGGCCCGCGGGGTCAGGCGGGAGGACACGGCAGGGATTCCCACAAACAGTAATTCATCACACTTTAACTTGAGTTTCATACCCCATAATTCAACAATTTTTCAAAACACCAGTTTAAGGTCTTACCCCTCCAGTGAACAAACAACTGAAATTAAGGACGGTATTATAAATTTTCCTAAGCCTTAACCCTTTAAAGGTTAAAAACTGAAATAAACCAAATGATGTTCTGTTCTCATTTACAGACTGCAAATGAAGAGTAATGTCTAAAATCAATGCAGCAATGCTGGCTCCCCAGGAGCGACACGAGCACTGACTATCTGCTGCAATGTCGTGACACTATTTTGTGAAGTTCTGATACAGACGGTGATGGGAAGAAGTTCGTAGAAGAGCTTTTAATTATTCAGATAGCAAAACTTACGAANCAAATGCAGAGTAATGTCTAAAATCAATGCAGCAATGCTGGCTCCCCAGGAGCGACACGAGCACTGACTATCTGCTGCAATGTCGTGACACTATTTTGTGAAGTTCTGATACAGACGGTGATGGGAAGAAGTTCGTAGAAGAGCTTTTAATTATTCAGATAGCAAAACTTACGAACTTTAGAATATACAGAATTACTAAAGTTTATTCGACCCGAGGGAGAAAAACTACAAGAAGAAACCAGGAATATTCCTCCAGCAGGGTTAAGCCTTTTCCTAAAGACCTCTACTGCCATTCTAGAAACACAAGATCCACTTTCTGGGCCGTCATCCACAACAGAACCCTCACCAAACGCAGGCCAAAACCTGGCCATTTTACAAGCGGATAACGTCAAACTAAAGTTAAGCTGCGGGACATATCCCAGAACACAAACACCAGAAGCTGCTCGCCTCCAAAGCCTCTGACCCAGAAAACGGAAAGGGCATTCTTACATTAGATATTAGAGTTTGATTGCTGGAGGAGTAAAGGCGAACCTAAAGGACGGGGAGATTGGAAAAGAAGCTCCTCCAGCAAATTCGGAGGGAAGCAGGCGCTTGCTGCCGAGCATCTCTGCCCCTTCCCACTCCTCCTCCCTTCGGCTTGGACACAACATTGCTGAGGCATTTTAGAAACCGGGCTGCAATCTGTCAGGAAAAAAAAGCACGTGCAGGTGCCCGCACGATACCCGCGACATACTTCGGCAGTAAGAGAGACCACAAAACTTCTCCGTAAGGAGAGGGTGAACTCACCAGAGGTGACATAGATCCATTCGGCAGGTACGGGTCTGAGAGCATTAGGAAAGGGTAGCCAGAATACGCAGATCCTTTATACATCCCTGGGTCCTGATGCTTCATACCTGCTAAAATTGAAGTCCCCCATCAAGATTCGCCTTACGACAGGTGATTCCTCTGCCTGTCAGGGGCCCCCAAAGAGGGTGCAGAACGTTTTGGGAGTCTTTTTGCCCTGTACTCCTCGGAGAGGGTGTTGGGGGGCGGGGGGGATGCCAGGGTGCCCCGGGCTCCCACAGGGAGCGCACTGGGAAGCCTCGCTGCTGACAGCAGTGGCTTCCCTGGGGGACCTGCGGCGGCCAGGCCGGCACCCTTCGCTCCAGGGGGTTGCGGGGCGGCAGGCTTGGGGACCAGGGGCTTCACCCACCCTAGGGATGGCGAGCGCTGGGGTGAGCCGAGGGAGGCCAGCGGGGGCCGGTGGATGGGGGGGACACACACACACACAGAGCCGCGGGGGTCGCCGCGACTAACCATCATCCATGTGGTCCGGGAGCTTCTCCTGATAAACCCTCTGCGGATCCTGCACACGCCTGATGGCCTGCATGGGGAGGAGAGAGAGAGGCAGCGCGGGGCTGGCGG
>VZSC01001422.1:152929-204838 GCA_013398225.1 Steatornis caripensis
CCCTGGGAGCAGCGGGCGCCGGCGGCGGCCAAAGGCACGGAGCGCCCGGTGCCTGTGTGCGAGCGCGGCGGCGCGGCGGCCAAGGGCTGCCGACATCAAAGCGGCCGCCGGGTGATTGGCAGCTGCGGGGAGGGGCCGGGGGCGGGCGCACGCACACATGCACACGCACACATGCACACACGCGCACACATGCACACACACATGCACACAGGCACACACCGCGCGCACACGCTCCGGCGCCTTAAAGGGCCCGCCGGCCCGCCTCAGCGCCCCCCCCCNCCGCGGAGCAGGGACCCCGCCGGCTCCCGCAGCGCCAGCCCGGCCCGTGCGGGATTTGGGGGTGCGAGGTGGCCCGAAGGTGGGCAGCTCTGGGGGGCTCGGTGCACGCACCCCTCCCCGCTACCTGCGTGCGCACGGCGGCACGCGCACGTGTGCGTGCGTCTGTGCTCACACATCTGGACACGCGTGTGCGTGCCTGTGTCTGCATGTACATCTGTGCACACGCACACACGTATGCCCGCGCACCTGTGCGCCCGCGTCTGCACGCACATCTGCATATATAGGCGCTTACTTG
The DNA here is from genome assembly GCA_013398225.1 of Steatornis caripensis. Taxonomy (NCBI): domain Eukaryota; kingdom Metazoa; phylum Chordata; class Aves; order Caprimulgiformes; family Steatornithidae; genus Steatornis; species Steatornis caripensis. The sequence continues at coordinate 153,504 of VZSC01001422.1, forward strand.
CACGCACTCAGCCGCGCGCGCATCGGCACGCATGCATTCGCACGCATCCACGCGTAGCTCTGTGTGTGCACATCTGCGTGTGCACAGTCTGTACGCAGCAGCGCACATCTGCATCTGTGCAGCCCACCGCACGTCTCCACAGGTGTCTGTGTGTACATCTCCACAAACATCTGTACGCGTGCATCAGCGTGCACAGCGATGCATCGGGCACACGCAAGCACTACACACGTGGCTACAGACGCAGCAGTGGGATCCACGTACGTCTTCAAACACATCAGCACAAGTGAGCACGCAACTGCGCACATCAGCACACAGAAACACATCTGTACACACAGATTTGCATGCTCACTTTTGCCCACGAATCTACAAGCACAGATGAGCAGCACACAACTGAGCACAGAGGGCAGAAGTCTGTATGTGGAGCTGCGGGCACATATCAGCACGTATACGTGTGCACACATGGACACGCATCAACACATACATGTGTGCACACGCAGAGACACATCAGGATGTGTATGTGTGCGCACACAGACGCGTATCACCACGTACATGTGTGCACACACAGACACAGATCAACATGTATGTGTGCACGCACAGGCGCACATCAGCACATGTATGTGCATGCACACAGATGTGCATCAGCACACACATGCGTGCACACACCAGAGGCATGTTCACGGCTGTGGGTGCACACAGACACGCGTGGGTGCCGATGGCCGCGCAGTGCGTGGCCGCAGAGCGCAACCCGGGCAGAGGGTGATGGCCACAGTGCCCAGCTCCCCGCCATCGCTCCCTCATCCCCGGCCCCTTCAGAGGCACAGATGTGACGTCGGATCACAGAAAATTATTAGTTTTCCTGCCTGGCCCTGAGGGTCAGGAAACATGAAATTACCATCTTCGCAGCCAATTTCGAAGACACTAGACACTTCTGTGTCGGCGTCGGAGGCTTTTTTTTTAAGCAGTTCCCATGGAAAAGGAAACTCCCCATCTCTTCTGATCACATACGACAGGTCCNTCATCCCCGGCCCCTTCGGAGGCACAGACGTGACGTCGGATCACAGAAAATTATTAGTTTTCCTGCCTGGCCCTGAGGGTCAGGAAACATGAAATTACCATCTTCGCAGCCAATTTCGAAGACACTAGACACTTCTGTGTCGGCGTCGGAGGCTTTTTTTTTAAGCAGTTCCCATGGAAAAGGAAACTCCCCATCTCTTCTGATCACATACGACAGGTCCTGTGCATGTCTCCGGTAGCTTAAAACAACACACCGATATTTATTTTCCTTAATTAAGATTGCATAAGATAGCCCTGGGTCCTGGAGACTTTTCTACAGACTGTAATGACGCCATGTAAATTGTTTTTTATGACCCAATATACTACATATTGTCACATTCAACCCTTGAATAGGAAACTAAAAATCTCGGTCCCTATTTTTCTTGTTAATTAGGGTATTATTACCAGGGATATAATCTCATTACTTTTTGGGGAGGAGAAGAACTAGTCGGAGCCACTTTGAAAAGTACTGGATATATTTAAATGAAGCAAAATCCGTCTTTCTGCTAATTGCTGATTTTGCATGACATAGAGTTCTTGTTCTGATTTAGGGGGCACCGTTTACACTGGGCTAAAGGAGATGGGAGATATTTGCTTTTTTTCCTGCTCAGCTCTCCCATCCCAATGAGCGAGCGGGCTACCCCATAGGAAACTCCGTCTGCAAATTTCCATTCTTTTAAACATCACGAAAATAAAATAAGCTGCAGCCACTTTGAGTAATAATCATTTGAATTAAATATTTGCTACTTTAAGATTTTTTTTTTTCTTTCAGATGATCCTCTTGTTTTGCATGTGAAAAAAATCGTCTGAGATTTACAGCCCTCCCAAATGGAGATAAAGCCTTGGCAATGAGTTGGAAACCTGTTGTAATCTGTGATCCAGGAAACAAAGAGCCTCATTAATGCAGAGACTTTGGTGAGCCTTTGATGTTAGCTAGCATAGCATTCACTCTCAGTTCCATTTGCATTTAAACATTCATAAAAACATCATCTCTGCTTCCTTTGCCTTAAGCAATTTAGGAGTAAAGTATAGCTTCTATTTAAAGAAACCCACTGTGGTGAGGCTTAGAATACAAATATCACATAATCTTCAAGCAGAGCAAATATTTTATCCTACATTTCTGGTGGGCACATTTAATAGTATTATATTTAAGACCCAAAATAAAAGATCCATCTTATTTTCATTAACCTTATACCACGTACTCGAGTGAAAATAGAAAAGGGGCCCTGCTGATTCTAAATATACTGCGTACCAATTTGTGGAAGTAAGAGAATCCAGAGGATTTTACATTATTCACAAGAGCTGATTTTTTTAAAAAACTGCATGCCTACAGCAAGGTGCCTAAAGCCGTATTTAGGCACACAACACTGAAGATTTTAGACAAGGTTAGGGTTTGGGGTTTTTTTTTGTATATATATAGGTAGTTTTCTGGACTGCAGAATCTTCACCCTGGTGTTAGAACAAAGTTAAAAAATAGATTTTTTAAAAATTATTTTTAACTATCAGAAGTATAAAATACCAAAAAATCAGCATAAGCCTAACATGTGGAGATTTTCTTCCAAGAGAAGGCACTGTTGCTCCCAGACGGCATCCTAAGGGAATGGCAGCGTGTGCGGAATTTGGGGAACCACGCAGAAAACCGAGGCCTGGCTGTGTTATTATTTTCAAAAGTATTATTCACGAGCACACCTATGAGAAGTGGAACAGTGCTGAAAACACTGGAGTCGGCTGGACTTGGTGTTTGGAAATACTCAACTCAGGTTGTCCGCGTTCACTGTACCATTAAAAATAACAGAGCGAGTTGAAATTGATCCCGTGTCACATCGGGAGTTCTTTATGTTTTCACTCTTAGGACCGAATATAAGGAAATCTTTATGTTTGGTGCCGTGAGTCAGTTCAGCCAGGCTGATGTTTTAAGCATTATAAGCAAGTTTCCTATATGATGAATATCCGAAATTAAAAACTGAAATGGAAAACACTTAAAAACAACTTTACCTTGGATAAAATATTTCTGGAGCTGGATCAAAGTAAAACAAAGAGCCTGGCTTACTTGTCAGATCATATCTGCACTGAACTTCAAGGTTTGATTTGTATTATTTACATGGAAAAGGTCCCAAGAAACCAATTTGGCACTAAGTATCTTCATTACGTTTTTTCGCTTGTATGGGTGATTAAATCAATCTAGGGTTCCTATTTTAATTTTTTTTGAAACGTGCAGCCATCTGTGAATTGAGGAACTTTTCTGATGTCATCTGTGTGCTTCAGACCTACTTTTTTTGCCCTCCTTTTTTTGTTTTTTAATAAGAAGACTTTTAAAGGAGCATGTTTGCTTCACGATTAGAGTTTCTAACTGTCCTTCCAGTAACTGTTTAGAACTGAAGGTGTATAAAAACTTTTTAGAACATTTTAACTGTAACACCTGCAGGTAACAGTAAACCAGATTAAATTATAACCACGTCTGCCTGTCTGTCAGTCCGTCTGTTCCTCATCCTGCATTTATCAGCGTGTTCTCTCAGTGCTGTGTGTGAAACCCAGCACGTGTATTTTTGTACCCCACCGCGCACAGCGGCATGATGTGGCTTCGCCATACACGTTACATTGAGTGAATCCTCTCCTTTAAAGTCAATGTAAATGTCACCACTAACTTCTCTTAGGCTAGGGTTTCACCTTCTGTTCTTTAAAAGGGGCTTCAGCGTGAAGCACTTGGGTCTATTTAATTTGGTTTATTTGTTTTTCTCAGGTTTTTGTTCATTTAATAGAATCAGTTTGGAGTTGCGCCCATTTCTCTTTTTGGACACATTTTGTCCTCTCATACAGGTTTGCTTAATGTGGGTAAGGGACACATCTATTCCTGGCAGGTTGAACATCCTACATCTGCCTTCCTATTTTATTATATTTGCAGCAAATATGTTTCCCCGATACGCATCCACAAAATCAAAGTGGGTTTTAAGTGTAAAACAGATTTATTTCAGCACGTTTTTTTCGTAGCCAATTTAATCAATTCTCTACTAACAGAAGAACCCTCTAAATATTTACCATTCTTTTGGAAACACGTTTGGGCGATCGTCCCATAAGGACGGCCTGATTGATAGATTGGTGGTGCAAATGTTTCAGATGAGACGGATGAAAACTCCTGTGTGCCGTTCCAGCTGGGAGCAGGAGCTCCTGGAGGATAGGCTGGTACCAGCTGAACTAATCCTGGCAAGTGACCAGAGTAAATCAGGCCACTGAAAGCTCTGTTTTGCCCAAAGGGGTTTACACTGGCATAATTACCTCAGCATAGTCATAGCAGGAACATTTCCTTAGTCTAGACAAGCTCTAATAGGTAAAATAGATCTATCGTTTGCAACTGAAACATCTCAACCCAGCTGAGGCAAGCGCAAAACCTCGCGTTCTTCTTTCCACTTCGCCTTTCCTTCGCTCGCTTGCGCGCGGGTACAGCAGGATTTTGTGTGGGTTTGGAGCATCCCCCGGTTTTGTTCGTCTGCAACAGAACAAAGAGCCAAGCAGTTGCTCATCGATTTCCCTACTTGATTCACTCTGCCCATCTTAATCTTGCACGATTTGAAGTGTTTATTTGACTTCATGCATTGATCTAAATGTACTTAACGGATTCACTGGCAGCTGCCAAAAGACTGCTTTTAACATACGAACAGAAAATTGACTCCCTGACATTGCAATATTTAGGTTGCTTTCGAATGTCTCTGTGCTTTTCTGGAAATGTTTCCAGCTGTTAGGGCTGGAGACTCCTTTTTTCCCCCTTGGGAGGCAAGTAGCAAAGGCACTGCACACTGCCGACTGGGGCCAGCATCCTGCTTTCTGCAGGAAAAGAGGATAATCTCTCTCAAAAGACTTCATCAGATGTCAAAAGCCATAGTGTGAAATCCATTTTGGAGGCTGTGATCTTTGGACAACTCCCTGCGTGTACGGCACAACACGGCACAAGCCATCATCGAATCTCCCAGTGCAGTTTTTGGTTTTTCCTTTGTTTACAACATACCCTCTGTTTCGATTTTGTCAGGTTGTAAGACCGTCTCTTCAGGCAGTTTTCACTTAAGAAGTCTTTTCTTTCTTCCTGACACAAGCAACGCTTCAGATTATTCAAGGATTTGAAAAGACTCATCTATTTTTCACTCCGTGTGTTTTGTTCACCTCTCGCCGTTGGAACCGGACCAAGCAACTGGCATCGTGTTTAATATTTCTTATTACTTTCACTGTCAGGTTCTCAGGCGCTTGCTCAATGCTGAAAGATCTGAGTTTCAAACAGGAAGGAGCATGTTTATTTGTTTACAAAAACACTTTTTCAGGGCTGCATCCTGTGGTCATACAATCATCCGAGTAGTCCCTGCTCCGATGAGTCATGCCTCTAAATTAAGAGGACCCATGAAGACGGATTTGCAGAATCACACTCATTGCTTCCACAACCGTTTTTCCATAAACCATAGGGAAAAGTATGTTGATTTTCGGGTCCATAAAATCTTATTTTTACCAAACCAAAGTACTGTATACTTTTTGTCTCTGACAGCATCCTTTACATTTAAAAAAAATCTGTACAAGCCCGCAGAAGCAGCCCTTGCTGTACATTTGGTACAATTCACATAAAGTACACTTTGTCCCAGGATTCCTGTTTGTGTATTGGATGGAACAAAGTGCAGGAGAAATCCAAATATTGTTCTTTTATCTCAGGCTCTGGTCAGACATGCTATCCAGGCTGCAGCTAAGCCTGGTGAAGAGGCTGTTAACCAGAGTCAGCCTCCAACTGCTTCTTCCCTCCTTGCACATCTCCCACTGAAGGTGACCGTGCTCCGTCAGATGGGGCAGCGAAATTTCACACGTAGGCATTACCCAACCTGCTTCTGTCCGAATGAGCCAGTCATTCGTAAAAGACAGCCCTCTTGTTAGAAGGGCGCTAACAAGAAGGGCACTGACAAGAATCATTTCTAAAAACCTGGGTTAGACAGATCTGACTGAGGATCATCACTGACAATGGGGCTGGACGGCGGCAATGAACCGCTGAACTGAGTGGCAGACAGCGATCTGCTATCTTGGTTTTAGTTGTCGTGGCCTGGGACATCTGAACGGAGAACTGCTGTCTCTTGAGTTCTCAAGAGGGCAGTGAAAGGAACGAGACCCAAACCAGAGGCTGCTTCATCGAGAGGTATCTGCAGGGACCGGTGCTGCCGGGGAAAGATGAAAAGAGTTTAGGATTATTAGGACAACCTTGGCTGCAGCTCTTTCGGTGATCCCCACATCAGCCCATCCAACTCCTGCAGAGCAGCGCTGGAGGCTTTGGCTGTCTCCTGCCTTACACAAACGTGCACTTGAGTGCCATGGTGGGAAGCCCTCCCTGAGTCCCTGCAGTCTGATCACCCCCTTCCCAGTGCCGGAGCTATGCAGAAAGAAAGGGGGAAAGAAATGGAACCAGCAGGTAGGAAGTAAGACTAGAAGGAAATTGTCAGGGTGATGGTGGTGGGATAGGGTGGCCAGACCAGAAGCCAAAGGAAAATGATTCCGATGTCCAAAAGCCACCCATATCATGTGGGGCGTATCGATCACTTCTGATATGTGCAGCACCACTCCCGAGCCATGGCAAAAGGTGTCTATCTCTGCACTTATTAGGGTTTTTTTTTTTCTGCGTTGTTTATGACTGTTGCCTGGTGTGAGGAGGAAGAAAAATCATTGATGAGATGAGGGGGAAAATGAAGCAGAGACAAGAAAATGGGACTGGTGGGGGGAGAATGTTGAATTTATAGGCATTCACACCAAAATTATTGAAAGGAAAGGGAGGAAAGAACCGAACATATTTACAGATCTGAATTCAGCAAGGCAGAGCTTTCCGCTAATGAAAGCAGAACATTTCATTTCCTACTTGGAGTATATTTTTATTTATTTTGCCGATGTTATTTCTTTCAGATCTTTACTGATGACTTTCTCTAGACACATTGACAAGAAGCCAGGGTGAGCTTGTCAGCATCATACTTCTCTGTGCTTCGGACTGAGAAATGAAAGAAAAATGAGGAAAGGTAAAAGTGGAAGGGAGGCTTGTATTCCTGCATCATTTATGCCATCCCCTTTATCCTGGCCATTTCCATCTCGCCAACAGTTTCATCACTTCACCTAGTTCAAATGAATGTGGGGTACCTTGTGCAAAGCACAGGGTTGTTACTCCTAGCTACTTCTCTGCAGTTCTGAAGCGGCTCTAAAGAAACCGGATTAAAGCAGTGTTAAAAGCTATGCTCCAAATCCTGCCATATTAAGCAAGACAATCCTTAGAGTTGTTTTGGGCTAGCTGAACAGAAGGGTGCCTTTGAGTTGAACTACATGTTTCAACAGTATGTTGTTCTGAAAAGTGTTGTATATGTGCCGACATCCGCTGTTGGCATGCGTACAGACTGAATCTTGCCAGCTCCTCCTAATCTGGAAAGAGGAGACATGCAGTGTTAAATACATGTGTCATCACTAGTCATTCCCCCCCCCCTCCCCGCTCTCCCAATTTTATCATTTGCTTGTGCAATATATTTGAATCAAGTCAGCCCATTTAGTTTAGATGAACTTAGGCCAAGTAACTGTACTGGAGCTGACTTCAGAGGCTTGAGAGGAGTTGCTGGAGTAGCTCTTCTATAAGTAAATGCAAGCGCTCTGTTATGCTCCTTCTTCTACTCCTTAGACAAAGGTCTTTTGGTAGGGTTGCAGTCAGATGGAGGGAGGGAGAACCCCTAAGAAAACAAACAAACTGTGCAGCTCATTGCATCATATGACTTCTGACTCCCATCACGTTAAATCTTATAGGCAAAACAGGGCCAGGCCTAAGCAGGGCTTACAAAGGGAACTCCAAGGAAACCCATGCTGCAAGGGATGGTTTTGGTGACTCAGTAGGTGACAAGGGTTCTTCTGAGTCACGACTGAACCAGCGTCCTTGCATGACATTAGCACACCCGAGCTTAGGATGTTTTTTAGACTGAAAGCCTGACTACTCATGCCAGTAAGGGTCCTGGGAGAGTTTTGCACTCATACAGATGGTGATTCCAGTCTCGGGGTCAAAGTCCAGCTGTATTAATTGTGTTTTCCCTCAGTAACTGCTTTGTATGGTGTCCATTACTGCCCCCTTTAAGGCTATGACCGTGGTCTATACCATGACTGTAGCTGGTTGTGATGTACCTTTAACTAGTTAGCTGGAAGCCAACACCTGGGCAACCACAGCGTCAGCTGCTCAGTATTTAGGCAGGGATCTGAGGGCTACCTCCTTTCCCCTGATGATGGCTGCAGCAGTAGCGGTATGTAAGCTCACTCGTTTAAAGCAAGGTTGCGTACATCCACGGGGGCTGTAGGCACACCTTCGGGTTTCTGGGCTGGCTTAAGCTGTCTTGTGTGGCTCTGCGCTTCACCACCAGCACTTCTCTGAGCATGGGGTACGCTTAGGAGTTATCCACAGCTCTCTACTGTTTTTTTCTTAAGTCAATCCAGTGTTCCTTATCTTGTCAACCAGGTGGACCGGTAACAGGAGCCCTGAATACGGTCAGGAGTTCAGGGTATGGCTTGGTGGATCCCGGTCCAGACTTTAGCTCTTGAGACCCTCAGTTTTGGACTGATGCGTATGGGAGTTTGCGTCCTTAATTCTGTAGTGAATCCGTGAGTTGTCCGCATGTGATGCGTATGGATCGTGGAATGATGCAGTAGTAGTAGATGATACGTTTCCGAAGGCTATGGAGATGTGAAAGGTATACAGTTGCAATAGGCAGTTTGCTAACAGGCAAATAGAAGTTGCTAAAAGTTTTCGTGATTAGAGAAGAAAGCACAGAAGCAGAGGCTTTAGAAGGACAAGAAGAAAAAGTACGTTAAAATGTGATCATCCATTTTAATGGCTCAACATGAATTATGTTATGAGATGCTTTCATCTTAGTATAGGTTAGCATTCCCCAGCTCTTTATATTTGTATATAAATATTTTTCTTGAAGTAAAGTCAGCCTAATTGGAAGTAAGAGTTATTCTATGTAGTTTATTTTAATACTCTCATATATTTCCCCTAGTTAATCATTGCTATTTCTAAATATAAATTTCCTTTCCTTTTCTTTCAAGTCACTTAAAATGAAAGGCCCTGCTTTACTCTTTGACCTTCTCTAAAAAGCAGACCCTTGAAATGCAGCATTTCCAGAAAGCAAGCTGTAGGAACAACAGATGGATTGAGTAAATTACAGCCTGCAGATGAATTGTATGAGGAGTAAGTTTGGGACCGAGGCTGAAAATATACAGAAATTTTCAGTGCTCCAGCTTGTTTCTTGCTGTCAGGCACTGCCTGTTAAATGCGTAGCTTGTGTGATGTTGGCTTTCTGTACTGATTGATTTGTAGAAGCCGTTCTATCCCAAATCACCAGCTATTTGGGTCTCAGCCTGCAATCCTACTCAGCCAGGAGACTCTGTCCTCTAGGTATTTTTCAGTATTTTGCATTTCTTTTATTTGCTAAAGATATTCTGACAGACTACTTACACTGATCAGCAGATTCTAAAACCTGTTTGTGGTTTCCCAGGGATTTCATAGACAAATTAGTGCGTGTGTATTTGCAGGACAGGTGACTCCTAAATGATAAAAATGTAGTTTATAATCAAAGTGCCTTTCTTGTAACAATAATCTTGAGCTAGGTATTTTTTTATCTTCTAGCATGTTAATCCTTTTCAGGAATAACAACTCATCTTTCAAAAGTGTGGTCTTGGTTCTGCAGATCTTGCTGACTTAACTGAATCTTACTGAGTTCATGAGGTGTAATTGTGTGCAAGGACTGCAGGAACGGACGTTCACCTCAGTAGGTTTCCTGGATGTGATTTAGCTATTGCTCTGAGGTTTGAAGCTCCTTAATATATTTGATAGAGAGTAGCAGCAGTAAGTTGCCATTGTGATCAAACACAAAGCTTCTGTGGGGAAGAATAAACTATTTGCATGGGCATGATGAATGCTTGAAGGGAATTTGATAAGTAGCATGTTGAGCACTGGGAAAATTTCTGAAAATGATCCACGTTGTTCTTTGCGGTGTCAGAAACTTGAGATTGAAGAGACATCATTGACTATGGTTATTGCATAGTATTATTAAAGTTCTCCAGAAAAGACAATATATCTAAGATAGCACACCAATCAATACGAGATCAGGTAGGCTCGTTATTTTTTTACATAAATAAGGATTTATTTGTAGTCTTATATTCATAAGCTGGCCAACACGTCCTCCAACAAGTTCCTATGCTGTGCCTGAGTTTGCAATCCTCGAAGTCACTTGCATTTAAATCAGTTGTGTGACAGACTTCAGTGAATCTCTGCATCAGGGTTTTGCATGGAACCAATGACGTTCAGCACAGGACTTGAAGGAATTGCGTCTGCTTTGGCTAAAACATGGTTGCCTTTTGTGAGGAAAAGATGCATATGGTAATAACTAGGACGGTAATAACAACAATCTTGTCAACACTTGGGAAACGTATGCAAAATATTCTTAGCCATGCTTTCTGCTTGCCCCCGGAATGTGGGCTGCAGTATCAGCAGCTGTGGTTCACTACTGCCCGCTGCCTGGGTCCCCAGATTGTACCGACTGGGCACCTCTCTGCATGCAGCTCGGCTCCCACCCCCAGGCATGCCCTGGCTTCCTTACAAAGGAAACTTGTGCATGTGGGGCACGGGTGTGCACGCAGATCTCCTCAAACAGAGACAGTGTGGGGCGAGGGTGTGTACCCAAGTATTGCAGGGAGCATCTGCCCAGCCATGCAGGTACTGCCTCTAGGGAACCTTCCTTTAGAAGAGTGTCTGGCATTGTAAATGTTCTGCTTGCAGAGCAGGTCTCAGTGCTACTGTACTTAATGTGCTGGCAGCATCCAGCGGCCAGGCTACAAGTGTCATCTTTACACTTGGTAATGGTGTTACAAGACTGCAAAATTTTCCCATAACTCGCAGATCCAAGCAGTACAGCTTCTATGAGAAAAGGTGACACCACGCAAACTTTAATAATTAATTCCAGTAATACAGCAACCCTAGCCTGTACGTGTGAGTTTCTTCGAAGGCAGACACTGTGGGTGAAAATACAATCTTTTTTTTTTTTACCTTTTTTATAAGGTCCAGCTCACAAAATTTATCTGCAAAGTTGGTTTCGCTGCGTTCCTAGGGCTACTCACTTGTGAAAGGGCTGCTGCAACGCGCGGTAATTGGAATAGTATTTCCCGTGACGTGATTTGTTACTGCCCTACGGTTTGCAGCCCCATAATATGGGTCATTGATGTAGAGTAACAGTGAGTTGTCACAGTCATCCAACAAAGTCCTTTTCTTAAGCCACTCACAGCAAGACTACATAACGGTTTAAGATCTGAAATGTCCAGCTGAAACTCTCCAGAGAACTGCTTAGGGAGGCAGAATGTAATTACCCACGTTGGAGTCTGGCCAGGTTTCCAAGGTTGACACCTTTCACCTTGACATCAAATATTTAATGACCACATGTGGTAAAGACATTTGTTCAACATCTCGTTTGGGAATACAGCATATCCAGAGTTCCTGTTGCCTCTGTTGTCATGCTGGAGTGTTGGTTCAGTATTGGTCTAAAGGAAAATTGCTCTCAAAGTTGCCAGCAGTACTTCATGGACAACCACACATTTCCTTTGGAGACTCCTATTTAAGTACATCTAGGACCTAGTGGTCTGACTTTTCTTTCCTCCAAATGATCTGATCCTCTGTCCCTCTTACAAGCTAATAGCAAATGCTGCAATTACCCTTATTTCCAGGTTGCCAAGTAAAATAATTAGAGAAGTAGGCATTGTGATTTTGGAAAGATACATGAGAAAATGAAGGGGAGTGATGACAGCATGTTCATGGAGTGCCAATTAAAACACTGCTGAGGAGATTCATTACTGCTTCCTGGAGATCCAAGCAGACCAAAGAGCTTCACAGGGATTCACTCAAACAGAAGGATCACAGACAGGCTCCTTTCTGCTTCGAAGCAAATGGAAATACAGCCAGGGGAATAACCTACAGAGTGACTTTCTTGAGAAGTACATGCCATTTAGAAAGTGGATGGAACAATCTGAAGCATCTTTAAAGAAGATACTTGTGATATCCAAAATGGTCTAGCTGATGCAAAGAATCATTAACTGCATTTACGTATTAGTCTTGTTTAGACGCTAAAAAACTCTTCCCTTTATGACCATTAAACTTTCCACTTTATTAATCTCTGCTTAACTGTAACTTTCACTTAAAAAATAATCTAGGTTGTGAGGGTTTGAGGTACAGTGAATGAAAGCACAAAACCAATTTGTGCATGAGGACAGAGGAGATGATCATGAATAACTCATACTATACTGAATACAAACTGCATCCAGGCTGTAATTCTTATTGGACATGTAGAAATATCTCTTCCTTAGCAGCAGTTGTAGTTGCTGAATGAACAACTGGATCCCAGGTTTCTCCCTTATAGTGAACTATATGATCCTTTCCACGTGCCAAGGTGGCGCATAGGGCTTCTGTCTAAGTCTTGGGGTTTTTCCCTTGATTGCACATCCATGATGTGAAGGTCTAGCCCAGCACTTTATGCTCGGTGCTCTTTAGGTACTTTGCGGTGAAGGTATGTAAATACTTTCATCTTATGTGTTGGAAAAGTGAAGCTTGGATGTTGCTTGTAGAAAGTTAGTCACAAACTAATTTTCTTAGCCTCTCTTCCAATACTGAAGCACACCACTATAAAGCAAGAGGAAGTTGGGTTTGTCCATCTCTAATGGCACAGCATCTCCTGAGCTCAGTGTGAACCTTCCTGGGTTCTGTACAATGTATTTTTGTTCTTATGAAGCAGCATTTGAAGTGCAATACATTTCGAACTTGTGAAGTGAAGCTCGATAGGGCTAAATTTGGGTTAAATTCTCTCTTTCAAAAGGCCATTTTTGTTTTCAGGTTATTTACATGTATGTGGTTTTTATCAGTCCAATTTGTAACTTGCTGAACAATTCAGTCCCAGTTCTGCCTGGCATCTGCCACGTTCAAACATGTAGCTGCTATAGAGAGCTCAAATGCTCACAGAAGTCAGTGTCACTAGCAATGCAATTTTTCCTATGTTTCTGTTTCACTGTTTCTCTGGTCTCAGTCCATCATGGTCTCTCTACTCAGTGGGTGTAAAACGGCAGGGGTTTGGTGGCTTCTTGTGTGCACTGTGACCGTGCATCGTGGCAGGTTTTTTTCTTAAGAACAACTGTTGCAAGCCAAGATAGAAGAGGTTGGATGGGTCTCTGTGATAATTGAGAAGAAGATTTGTCAAAGATTTGCCGCAACCACTGTGTGCCACTCCTATGGGTGTGCTGCATCCTTGGTGAAGAGGTGTGAGAAGACCTCCATGGTCTGTGCAGGTCTTGCTGGGGATGCCAGTAACTGTTCAGTCTTGATGGTGTATTTTGTAGCAAGATACCATATTATTTAGGAAAATGGGAGCACAGTGGCTCCCAAATACTCAATGCAGAGGTGAAAAAAAGGAGAATGGAGCATCCAGGGCAATATAGATGATAGATCACATAGTTGCCCATCTAGAGACTACATCAAGATCATCTTGTCTATGAAACATAAATTTCTGTTATAAAACGTTTTTCCTTCCTTGTGGTTAAACAAATGCACGCTTGTATCTAGACAACATTTGGGATGTGGTCCCTTTCAACCTCCACCAGAATTTGGTCATGTGCTTTGTTTCCAATCTTTCTGTCAGTGGCACTTCAGTAATTCAAAATCTCTGGGTTGGTACATTTTGGCCTTTTTTTTTTTCAATGTAATAATAAAAGAAGTACACGATCTTCTTCAACTAGTGTTTGGATGTAGCTCAGTACGAGCTCATGAGTATACTCTTGATAACGCAAATAGCTGCAAGGCAAACCTGGAACCTCTACCTTACATCCCTGGGAAAGGGAAAAAGTCCTATAAACCCTTCTGTTTTAAAATGTTGAAAAGCACAAAGCTTCCACCTGATTCTCATTCCTGATGCCGAAAGCCTCTTGGCAACGTGGAGGCAGTTGGTATGCTGAGACCTGTGCTGGCCCTGAGCTGGGGCCGCTGTCCTGTTCCCTGGTACTAATTGCTCTGCTAACCTACCCTCCAGGAGAAGCCCATCTTCTTCTCAGGCACTTAGTGTTTGGGGCATAAAATGTCTGTTCACTCTTTGCAGTCAGTGTTTGTGTCTTGCTGGAGTGGGAGACTCCTGACTGGGCCTAGGGCGAGCCTTGTGCTGGCTGTAGCTGTGCTGTGGCAGCAGCACTCTGCCATCTCCAGGCGGGTCTCGTGGTGCTGGGCAATGGCATCTGTGGTTAACCTGCCTCGGACAGGCTGCCTGCAGCTGCACTGACTCCAGCTGGGATGGCTGCTGCCTTCTAGTGCAGCGCATGGGGCTGAGGCCAGCAAAATGGCTGCCCTTCCCCTCCAGGCCAGCGCCTGCCACCCCTTGAGCGGGAAGACAAAATGGCTGAATGCCAGGTTGGGAAGAAGACTGAATGTATACAGGTCTGCGCTCGTGGCGGCCCTGTTTCTCTAAACCTTCAAACCAGAGAAGTTTAAATGCAGAAAAGTGGGTTCTTTTGATGCTGTGGGGTGAGGCTGTCAGGACTCTGAGCGCTCACGGGGAGGCCTGCGCTTGCTGAGGAGCCATCTGTCCCTGCGGGGCTGGCAGAGGAGGCGGCTCAGGGACAGCTGTGCCCCTCCACCCTGCTGTGGGATGAGCTGAACCGGCTTCTTCTCCTCTTCCTGGCCCTATGGTGCTTGTTTTGGCCTCCTTCCACTTCCAGCCGTGTCCAGGGGGCTGTTGGATATCAGTGCAGCCGGCAGCAGCTAACGTGGGAGGCCATGGCTTGGCAGGCACCGCACCTCACTCCCCGATGGCCTGTGCCCAGTCCTGCGCTGCCCTTACCCTCCAAAATTTATCCTGAGTCTTGTGAGAATCTATAAAATCCTTGGTCCTGCAGTCCTGAGGCTTGGCTTGCTTTCTGTCTTTAAAAAAAAAAAAAAATTCTAGTTCTCATCACTCCAAAGAAAAGTTTGGGAAATAGGATCCTGATGTCTCAACCGGAAAGGAAGAGACACGTCTTTATAAGTTTGGGGGCTTTTTTAATGTCGTGATTTTTTTTTTTTAAAATGAAATCTCTATTTTTTTTCTTTCTCTGTGCAGCCTGACTAATGACTTTTGTAAACTTGTGTTGGCAGAACAAACAACAGCTTAAATAAAATGACTAATTGTTTTCATTCATCAGCTATTTATTGCAAGAGCAATTATAGTTTCAGCGTTCGGCCCCCAAATGAGGGCTGGATCCTGCAGTCATATATTATTTTTATTACCTGTCTCCCTATTTACATTCTCTAGCACATAGATGGCTCTATTCAGTGTCCAGGCCCCTTCTTCTAAAATCTGGTTGCTTCAGATTCAGGTCAGAATTTGGGCAATCCAATGTACCTGCAGCTCATTGTGATTTCAAGCAAGAAATAAATGACAAACTATTCTTGTAGCTTGATTTGTTCATACGGTGGTAGGTGGCTACTAAAATGTTAAAGATACCCTCACTTGCCTTTTTCTGTGAAGCTGAAATTTAGCACCAAAGTTTCCATACTATCGCCAAGACATCAGGTTCATTTTGTGAAGCATACTAAAAATTCCCAGCTTGTTAGTAGTTTTTTTTCCTACATATAAGATTTCAGATTAAAAAAAAAAAAATCCCCATAGCAAGCCTCAGGTTTCCTTGGCGAAGTGTACCCAATCTGTGAAAGAACCAGAAATAGTTCAATTTGAAATGGTTAAATAAAAGACTAAACTTTCGCATGCCTGTTTGACATGAGTCGAAGGACAGAGTGACTAAGCTGCTCTGGGAACGGAGCTCATGCTCCCCGATGCCCCAGGTAGGGGTGAAGGATGAGTCTCTAAAGGTCTCATCGTCTGGGATTTTGTCGTAGTTGTGTGGTTACAAATCATACCAGGATGGAACAGCTCAGCAGGGATTCAAGTCATCTCTGCTCCGAAGGTCCACTTGTGGTCGTGTATGCTGTCTGCCTGGAGCGCAGGGAGTGTTCAACCCACAGGAGCGGTGGGAGAAAAGTGTAGGAATGGAGTCATGTTGCTATAGGCACCTCCATTCCTGAATCTTTATTGCTTTCCTTGCCACTTCACTGCAATACAGAAGAGGCACAGAAATGATCTACTTTATCTCTCTCTCTCTTAGAGCTGAAATTAAGCCAAAAGCCCAAGTACAGACAGCTTTACTGGATTCAGCTGAATACTGGACATGGATTGGGAATTTGTAACGGTCCCTTGCCTTTCTGGTGGGCAGAAGGAAAACTGAGGCTTTGAAAGTTGTTGAAGTCTAAATAGGGAATTTCTCATCTAATCCAAACTTCATAGCTCGATCCTATTTCTGCTACTGGTAATTACTTTTGTGTGTCTGTTACCCTGAAAGGTACAGTATTCATTCCTAAACCCCTTATCTGCTTCTTGTCCACAAAGCAGCTGTAGTTGATATGAAGTAATTCATGGGGGAGAAAAAAATCAAAGTGAAAATGGTAATCTTAACACTACTTTGTTCTTGGCAGATCTCAAAACACTTCACAAAGCGAAGGTGCCTAATTTTAAATCCTTCAGCCACCCAGTGTGCTAGTTAAGAGGAGAAAGGAGAAGCATTTGTTTGTAACTGAGCTATTAAATGTAGGATTTGTCTTGTAAAGCGGCAGTGTTGCTTTTCAAGGCTGGTTAGGAATGGTGGATAGATTTGGGTCCTACAGCCCTTGAGATGAATGCAAAACTCACTCCACTTCAATGGGAGACGAATAAAGTTCCTATTCCAGTATCTTCTCCCATAAGTGTCATGAGTAGTGTTGTCTCAAATTGCACAAATATTGTACCTAGGTTTTGAATATTCTGGAAGTAACGGGTAGCAAAGCGATACAAGAAATATGAATCTCCTAAGAATTTAATTTTAAACACTGCGTCTGACAGCAGTGCAGTTCTATTACAACATCAAAACTACTTTGCATATATATATATTTCCCTTTTTCAAGGCTCTCAATATGATTTATGAGCAGCAATTAACTAAACCTTTTAACACCATGTGACAGAGGTATTGTGGGCCCATTTATGAACTAGGCAAGCTGAGGCACAGAGGTGTCAAGTGCAGCTTGGCAGTGATGGTATTGCAAAACGAAGACCAGAACCCAAGAATCCTGAATCATAGCCCCAATTCTAAGAGCTGTCCGAGTATTGTTAGAAGTGAAGATCATTAAAATCCACTGGGCTTGCTACAAAGTGAGGCAGACTTCAGAAACTTATAAATGCTTTTAAATGCAGAGGAGTTATCTTTATTAAATGATGAATGTAGGAGGGTTTTAACATAATGCTGAAGAAACATGTCTAAACCATGGTGGAATGAGAATCAATGTAAGTCATTAAAAAAAGAAATCCTGCTGGAACAAATTTTTCCTGTCATTCAGCAATGTTTATGTTATGTGTTCCCTTGATGCTGCTCTACCTATGTAACATAAAAGCCTTTAAAAAAAGTAAGTGGCAGATGGCTTGTAGGATACTGTACCTTAGTGCTTGCAGATCGTGGGCTTCCTTCCAGGTCAGCAGGACTGAGACTGTATCACAGCCTTCAGTGTAAGGGGTAGGTGTGGGCTCTGCGTGCTTACAGCATAGTCTGGGTTTGCAAATCCCTGCGGGAAGACTGGCCTTAGTGCTTTCATTGGAAACCTCATAGGATGGTATAATGCTCCTAACTGTGGGAAAGGCACTTGGGAAAAGTTGCTCCGGTCAAGGTAAAATTTTCCCCTACTTACCTTGAGACCACAGCGGTACACAGACCTTGCAGTGTCCCTTGGATGCCATGCACACCCTGAAACGCACCGCTACTGATGAGGCTGTAATGCTGCTGAGGCAGCACTGGAGTTACAGATATGAGTGTCTGCCTGCAGCCGTGGTCCCGAGAGGGTCTGCAAGGCGTTCTAGATCGATAGAAGAGGTTCGCCAAGTATCAGCTAACGCCGAAATCAGATACAGCCAGGTGTGTTAGAAAAAAAATGGGTATCTGAACCTCTATGTTACAGCACTATGTACAAAAGAAGAAGAAATTTATAATGTTATCTTGAAGTTTCTTACCTGCAAGTATGTTCATATTAGTAATATGGTAAGAATTCCAAAAGAGCTACCTTGCTAATTGTGGAAGGATAGAAACATGTGAAAACTTGATAAATACAGCATGGGGACTTGCCATGCGTTTCAATCTTGGAAAGGGAAATGCTTTATTCACATCTGAAACTAACAGCTATGTAGTAGTGGAAAAAATACTTTTTTGTGTGTGTGTGTACGGAGATTTCTGCCGCATGGCAGATGATTTAATCGGGGGATTTTTTTTTAATAAAAAAGGAAAAGTAGAATACAGATGTGGGTAATTAAATATAGGAGATCCTATTTCTGGTTTTAGTGTAAATGCGCTTATTATTTGTAAAGCTGACTCATTTGTAAAGACACACAAAAAAAAATGCGTGCACATTCAGAATTATCCAAGTTGTCATATGAGTGCAAGCAGTAAGCTGGTATCAAAATGTTCCCCAGTAATGGTCTGGGCTAGCAGTACAGTTATTGCTGCCACTGATATGTGTTCTGCATGTTTATTTTCACATGCAACTATATTGAACTCTGGGCAGTATTTTACCCTTTGTAGATAAGTACTTAAAAGACAATCAGGTAAGCAGATAATACTGCTGAAAATAAACTCAAAGATATAAAACCCATTCTCAAAATCAAAACCAAAGGCAAAACAAGAAGCCTTTTAGGACTTTGTAAACTAACACAAAGTTGGCAACCATAAGACTAGATGATTTGATGATCCTCCTGTTGCTCTGGGCACCTGATTAAACTCAAAATCCAGCAAAATTGTCAGGCAATCCCTGCCTATTGTTTGTGTGGTGTGTTGGGTTTTTTTTCCCCCTGGCTGAAGGTGTGAAGCAAAATAGGTCTGTGGTCCTGCTCCCATTACAGCCTGTGAGAGCTTGCTTACACTGAAGTCACTGGCAAAACCCTCAATAGCTTTAATGGGGGCAAGAACAGGCTCAACCGTGATTTAGTCTAAAGTGTTCAGCTCAAGGCAGAAAGACAGGGGCTCTTTGAAAATGACAACTTGTGGGTTTTGGAGAGGTCATTAACATATTTGTCATGGGGGAAAGAGGGTAAATAAGGAACTTGAAAAGAAAGACAGATATTAATTACACTTCAGACAACATTGTTGTGTGCTGATGACATACTGTAGCTCTCCAGACGACTATAATTTGCAAGTGAGCCCAACGAGTATGAGACTTTACACCAAGCCGAGCAATTAGTTCTTCCTGAGTTGCAAGAGTGACATCATGTGTGCAAAACATGCCTTCGCCTTCAGCTAACAACACATACTCATTTATTCTTCCTGTAGGGTCACGGTTGGCCGTGAAGGCCATTAAATCATGCCTCTGATGGATGCGCTAAATTTCAGAGTCTAGTGAATAAGGATCCCTGAAGTGCAGATAATGAAATGTGTCCACAGCACCAGCTATCAACAAAAGCAACTCCAACATCTGATTTTATGCCCTATAGCTTATCTGCACGATTCTTGGATTCTCCTAAATACCTTATTTTTCCGGGGTCTTAAAAACTTGTCCCCATTGAAGGGATCTGACCCAATAAGCGTTTCTTTCTTTTGGTCTGGAATTTGTCAAGGTGTTTTTGGAAATGATGAGGGGTTGCTGTTACGAGCTCTTTATATAGACTTCTGACAAAAGCAGGGAGTTTATTTAACTAGGAAATGTAATAGAAACGAAATACTGGAACAGTGATGTTAATATTTATGTGGGGATAGGTTTCCAGTAGCGTGTGTGTGGTTTCGTAGGTTGGATCGCTTAATGTTTTGTACTGCATGAGTTTAGCAATGAGACTGTAAGGATTCATCTGATACTCAAGGAGGAATAAATTATGGCATTGATCTATAGAGATGATTACATTTATTCTTTAATCAGATATGTAGTCCCACTGGAGCCACATACTACTTACCTGCAGTAAATTAAGCTTCTGCTTAAGTGCTTTGTAGAATCAAGAGCCCCAAAAAAATCTCACTAAGTCTTTTTTTCAGCTCCCTTGTCTGTTAGAAGCGTGATGCAAATTGTCATGTAGTTTTTGATATTTTTTCTGGATTAATGAAAAAGAAAAATGGGATATGAACAGGCTTGACTTTAGAGATATATTTCAGTGTGTGAAAAGTTGCTTTATCTTTTGAAGAAAACTGTTTCTACAAATGCAAAATGAGCATTTCACCACTGCAGTTTTTTCTCAACCTAGCAGTGGGCACGAAGATTTGGCAGAGCGGATGCAGAATGGGGCCACAACTAGCACGGCACAGAGAGCTGAGTAGCCTTGCATCAGATGGGAGCAAGTTTCTCCTACTGCTGCGAGGTGCCAGACAGGGCTTCACAAGTATCCTCGTTGCCTTTCCCCAATCCTGATAGCATTCGATACTCAGTGTTAATTGCTCTCAGTACACCTCTGTCTGTCCCGAATTTGCTGTCTCCCAGTGAAGTAGGTGGGAAAGCTCCTCTGTTTAGCAGCAGCCCAGTCAGTCGCATGATACCTCCTGTGCTGCACTTTGTTCTGCAGATCTGTGAAAGTCCAGGGCAGCGACTTCAGTATAGCAGGATATTTGGATCTGATCAGCCACCCCATGCTTTCAGCAAATAATTTATATGGTTTTCTCATTTGTTTCTAGCTCACATGTTTACAGAGTCCCCAGAAGCTTCTAAAATCAGAACCCAGGGAAAATAGAAACCTGTTCTCCAAAGCCAGCAGGATGTCTTAATAGGAGCTGTTATTGCTATGATTAAGAATATTAATAATCTTACGTTAACCAAGGCAGGAATGAATCGCTTGCTGGACTGTGCCTAGGATGTGTGAACATGTCTTTATGTCCTTACAAAGCTGTGGCAAAAACCATCCAAGAGAAATGGTAAAGTTGAAGATGGCTGTTCCATAGAGAGCCAGACAGCAGGGAGCTGGCCAGCCAGTTAGTCCCTGCTGACGCTGAAGTTTCTTGGTATTTCTTCTGTTTGTGACGACTCATGCCAGCATAGGGAGACAGGTCTTGTACGGCATTGAATTTACAGTTTTCTGCAGTAAAGATCCTGTTTTGATCGCAGCAATGAAGGGATGTAGACGTCAAGAGTGTGATGGTAAAAGGGCCATACAGAGCCCAAAGGGAGGAAAAAATTCTGAATTCTGTGGAAAAAGTTTGAACCGTGTCCCTCAGCTTCATCTGCAGGGACTTCCCTCTTAACTGAAACCCGAGGATCCCTTCACACGAGCCTGTTCAGTTAACTGCTTTATCTGTAGCTGCCAGCACGGCCACAGATGCGATAGGGGAAACCATTGGTTTTGGTGGTGTGGTCAAAAGAAGAGTGAGGCATGTCTGCACGAACCGTCTTTTTGGCTAACAAGCTCTGCACAGCCTGAAGAAGTGAACCTCCCACAGAGCCAGAACCTGCCTGCTTTGTGGACCATTCTGGTTGAATTACCCCTCTGGCAATGCACTCCCTGAGCTCAAGTTTAATAACGTAAAGCTAGTGACAGGCTGGTTTAGGTTTTAAGTGCATGGTTTTGATTAATTTGCTGCATTTCAAGGGCAAAAAATGTGTAAACTTGGTCTTTACTGAGTACTACACCACTTCCCATGTGTTGTTGACCTACCAAAATTGTGCCTACCTCACGTGCATTTTCATGTACTGGAGAGAGAGCAGGGACACTCTACATTTAAATCAATACTTACCAAGCTACTTGAAGCGGCATGGGAAAACCGAGGTCGTGTAAGAATTAGGTTGGAAGCTTTCAATCTCAAAAAAGAGTGTGTGAGCAGAAAGTGCAACTATCACAAAACATACGTCCTTGTCTTCTGTTCACCTTGCCATATTGACACACGGTATACAGAAGTAAAAGTTGTCTCTCTCCTTTCTTCTATGTACACACATGCTTGTGTGCCTGTGTGCTCATTGACATACCCACCAAGCTCCCCACACAGCACTTAAGAGAGAATCTACTTGGTGGTTTTAATGAAAATGCAGTTTCATTGCTCTAATGATCAACAGCTGGGAAAATGCATGCTTTTCTCCTTCATCTCTAGGCTTGTTTGAAAGATTTTTTGTTTTGTGGCTTTACTGGGTGACTTTCCTGATGAACTGATTTTAAAAAAAAAAAATCATTTGATTTCTTCGAAGACCATAGTGGTTACCATAGAAATACGTTAGCTGCAAAACAAGGAATAATTAGTTTATGTTTGTTCCTTTGTGTCTCCTAATTTCTTCCATTCAGGATTTTTAAGCGTATAATTAAAGGGACCATTCAGCTTTGTGATTTCCTCCCCCCCCAATAAATTCATTTAAAGACAAAACTCTGATGTCTGTAGAGCATAAATAATAATGATTCTATGTGGTAATTAGTCCAACCTGTTTGTCCACATAGCAGAAAACAACGCGTTTTCTGTCGAAAGACTGCAATGCTGACTAGTGGTCACTCTCTGCTTCCACTGTAGCATTCCCAGTTATCTATCTCATCCCTTATGGCTACTCAACTAATTACCTGTAGTGAAACATGGTTCAGAAGTGGGCGTCTTGGGAGCACTGCAGGACACCTTTGGGTGTCATTCAAGTTCTGGGGCAAGCTAAATTTGACAAGAAAGGCATCAGCAGGCTCCAGAAGTCTCTAAGGTCAGGTGACAATTGAGCAAGGACAGGGAGTATTGCGACACTGGGGTTTAAGGTAGTTATTTAACACCTCTGCCCTGGCAGGATTTGCCGAGTAGGCAAAGTTCTGCTTGTCTGTGCGGAAGGGCTGAAACTTGTAGGACCTCTCCAGCAACACTTGTGATGGATTGGGCTTTTTGCAAAATGGCAGTTTGCCCCGAACACAGGAAAGGGTGTCGGAGCCCTTCAGTCCAGAGTAGTTCAGAGGTCGAATCACTTAGCAGCCATTCTCCATTGGGACAAATGCTCTTTCTTTAAAGCTCCAAGATGAATAAACAGGAATTAAGAGCCCCATCCCAGAGCTACGCAGTCCTGTTCCATTTCTCCAGTCCAATCAGTCTGGGAATGTTCCATACTAGGTAAAGGAAGAACATCAAGAGCAGGATTTACATGCAGCCTTTGGTAGCCAGGATGCTGCCCGTGATGCTGAGAGGTACGGCCCTGTGCTCCCAGTGTCCCGAACCAGGGTCCTAACCTCTGAATTCTTCTATGGAAAAGAGATGAATACTGGCAGCACCTGATCTGCTAAATATATTCCAGTGACTCTCCCGGATCAAGCCTTTCAGGAGAAATAATAACCATTGGTGTTACGTGGCTTTCGAGGGCTCAGATCCGAGCTGGATCCTGAGATGCTTTGGCCTAGGCAGAGGGGCTTTGGGTATGTGTTAATGGAGTCACCTGCGAGTGGATGGGAATTTTGAGCATTACTATTCTGGGCATTGGGCTTTGAAGGCTACGTTACTCCCACTTTATGCATCCTGTTTCTTATTTGTCTGTAATTTCCAAGCTTCTCTTTCTATCAAGCATTTTATGTTCTCCGGATCACCTGGGAACAAAAGCACTCAAGTTCATCTGACTGGCCTGAAACACGTCTTCTGCTCTGCTCACCCCGAACCCCACCTGTGCCTTCATCTCAAAATACAGCCGTTTATTTAGAGGCCTGAATATGATTCCACTTTGCTACAGAAACCAACTCGGAACGCCTGAGCCACGCCGGCAGGCTGGGAACCACCAAGTTGGGCCCGCTCCGAGTGCAGTGCCCGCCACGCGTGACGCAGCCCGCGCTGGGACGGATTCCTCCAGGAATTGCTTCTTCAGGGAACCCACGGCTGCTCTCGCCCGTGGGTGCTGTTGGAGCTGCCTTTGCCCCCCCACCCCCGGCGGGGTCACCGCGCGGAGGTGCGCGGGCACTGCGGCGCCCTCTGGCGGCCGGTGCTGCCTCCCGCACGCAGCCGGGCTCTTCCCCACCTCAGGCGTTCGGGGAGGTTGGAGGAGGGCGGGAAAGCGTTGGTGGCGATCGCTTCCATTCGGAGGGATCCTGTCGCGGCTTGTTTCGCACTGGTGGAGTTTAGGGCAAGCGTGGGGAGGGCTCGGGGTTCAAACCGTGGCAGGGACACCGGTGGCGGCGTGTGAGAGCTCTGGGGCGCAGGAGCCGTGCCTGCTTCGAGCGATCAAGGGGCGAAGCGCGAATGCCCGGTTCTGACGATGCCTTCGATGAGTTCTGGTCTTGTGCAAACCTAATTTGCACTTTGACATCGCCTCCGATATTCAGGGCTTAATTTCCACTGGGTCTTTTAATGTTTTGCGTGCATGCGCTGTCTGCTTTAGCTTCTTGAAATAGAAAATTAACTTCCTAATGCAAGGGTGACTTTTGGTAATGGAACATAATATCTGGGAACGGACATTCAGGATAGAGCACTCCACTTAATGCAATTCTTGCGCAATTGTGAGATGTTTACCTTAAACATTATTCTGAGGAGTAAGAAAAAAAAAAAATAAAGAAAATTCTGGTTAATAACCTGGGCAAAACAATTTTCCTGCTAAGACTCTTTATTGAATCATGTATGCAAAACATAGAAGGTTTTCATAACAGATGTGTTTAATCTTGATGCAATGCGTGGTTTTAACCCCACAGTGTCTTGCAATTCAGTCAGAGCTGGACGAGTTCTGATGTGCTTCAATAGAAGAGACGGAGCCAGAAGCCTCTGGGATCAGAAACAAGAATTTGCTATTGTGGAAACCCCTCAAAGTCTTGTTATTGTCCAATAGTAACCATAATGATGAAGGCCTGGAAGATCATTTATATAATAGTTCAATGGCTTGGTTCGTTTTCATAACTGTCTGCAACAGCCTTTTGGAAGCTCTCCCAGAGTTTATTGAAATAAACGTCATGGCAAGACTATTGTGGTGTTTGTGTCATAGACGTAAACTCTGGCAAAAGGCGAGTAACCTAGTGGCGTGCGTTGCTCCGGAGTTTTACCCTTCTAGGGAGAGGACAGCATTTGGCAGCTCCCTGTGCTCTTTGGTTTCTCTTAAGAGTAACACTGCTTATACTTGGCTCCTGCTGCCACTAGTAGCAAGGTCAAGTGTCCTGGAGCATAACAAAAGCTCAAGTCTGTGGAGCTGTGTCAAAGACTGGCCACGTGGAAGCAGAGACATCAAGAAAAGCACGTGCGTGAGACTTTACTGTATTGTATCCCATGATGTGGTCAGGTATAACTAGAGCACTAGATCTTAGAGCTGGCAAAGCATTAGTGGGTCACCGAGACAATTTCCCTACTTCACAAAGGATGATTCTCCTTGCTGAATATTTATTAGGGGTTTATCGTGCTTGCTTTTGAATTCTCCAGTGGAGGAGTTTCTACAAATGACCCTTTTGCCCCCAAACTATTTCATATTCTAATTTTCTTCTTTAATTTTCTTTCCTCATGTTCAGCCTAAATGTCTTTTTATTCACTTTCCTATAATTGCTCCCAGTTATCCATCCTGTCCCACCCCAAACACTTCCCTCCCTTCTGCGAAGCGGGTACCTGTCAGATATCCCCAGACCGTTTCCTTTGGTCAAAGATATACATATGCAATTCCTCTAATCTTCCTTCCACCATCCGTTCCCTCGGGCTCCTCATTACTTTGCTAGCCCTACTCTGAACAGCTTCCCATTTATCAATATTATTTTATGATGAATTCTGAGCTGCTCACGCTGCCGGGCTGGTGTTGTCCTCTCCCCTGCCCACCTACACACAGCCCACAGAGGTCGTGTTTTCTGTAGTGACCTGGCTGATCCTGCTCTCTTAGCTAAGGAAGCTTTCATAACCAGAGAATACCCTGTCCCACCATGTAATCATATGCTCTGCAAATGGGAGTCAAATACTCAAAATCGAATACTACTTGCAGTTAAATATTAACCCAGAATAGCATGACTGATGAGGTAAGAGGATAGTTTTCCCCGATCACTTAAAAATCCTTTTCTGAAGGCTCCTGTAGCATCTGAGATCTTTGCTTGCCTGGCTCTTTTGCAGGCAGGACCAGAGAGCAGGAGCAGTCGCAGAGACACAGCTGCAAGTCATGTAACCTGCTTTTAAAAATCAGTGTTTGTTCTCCATCAATATTGTCTGCTGAGTGCGGAAGACCAGCCTGTGCTTTCAGTGTGTCTGTCTCCCTCGTGCTGGGATTCTTGCTATCATGGTATTTCTTGCGACAATAACGGAATGCGATGCGTTTCTGATGGGGTGTGGTGCATGTGCCTGTGGTGTTGTTTTAAGGGCTTTTAAGCTTGTCTGGAAAATAAGCAGTTAGAGTCTGCAAGTGGAGTTGGTTTTGGGTAAGAATGTTTTGAGACTTGACTTTGCCTTAGTCTCTTTGATATAACGTTCAGGTTTCGTTCTGTAATGGACAAGGAAGATTGAGAAATATATGTTTAGGAGTCTTTTTATAGTAAACAAATTATGTTAATATGTAGAACAGAAAACAACTTTTAAAACCACTAAGTGCTAGTAGTGAAACACAGTGACCACCAAGTATTTCATTTCTGAAAATAGACCACCGGAGAATTGTATTTCAGAATGTTTTGCCAGCTGAACATCTTTCTGAAAAGTTAATCTTTACAAGAACAAAAGGCTTGAACAATAAGTCTACATGAAATAATTGTGTAAGTAAATATCACGCCAGTTAAGGGAGCAAAACTTGAGTGAACTTCATGCACACGGCGTGTGTGAACAATAAGCCAGACCGTGACTGAAACGGGTGGCCAGACTCTTGTCTGGGGTAAATCATTGGCATAACGTGAGGATTTGGCCCAGGGTTTGTGATTACAATGTCTTGCTCCTGATTGAAGTGCAGGATGTTCTCTTGGTTGTTTGCCTTTGCCTTGACCAATGCTGAGAAGAATAAGGGAAGGATATGGGTGGGAGGCAGGAGCTCCTGGGACAGCAGTCGCTTTACTCAAAGCACGTCCAGTTCTGCTGCCTGTTTGGCGATTATTGTTACTCATGGTTTTGCTACTTAATTTCTTCTTTTCTCGTACTACTTGAAAAAGCTGATCTCAGAAACGATCTCTCTGTAATGGACAAAATCTTAACGTTCTTGTCAATGCTCAGATGTTGTATTGATGGAGGAGCTCTGAAGGTGGTGGAGAGGGTAAGGGACAGCCAGATGGTGGGTGGGATGGAAACAGGATGACATAAGATCTGAGAGATCTGTCAATGCTTTTTGCGGTTCTCGTTGTTAGACGAAGACTAAGAAAGAAAATACGAGCCCAAGCGTGCCATGGTGATCCTTCTGTGGAAAAGTGCTGGAGCTCCATCCTGCTTGCTCAAGCCAAGCCAGTTGCTGGAGAACTCTGAGGGTCTGGAAGTGAAAAGCAATCAAAGTGGACTCTTCCCCGTTCCCACCATAGATCTCTGTCAGCAGAGCAGAATTGCATCATCTCTATGGACCTTCTGGGCAAGGTTGGCCACTGACTGTTGTTGTGGGTTTAAAAATCCAGAAAATTGTATCATTACAACATCCAGGAATCTGCAGTTGCATTGTGCTTGGTTAAGTGTTCATTATGATCTCCCCGGAGAACCTAACCATAGCTAGCTGTTTAATAAGCAAGGAAAGGACCTCTCAAGTCTTCTGACCCAACCCTGAACCACTACAGGAAAAATTACCTTTGTTGTTCTAGTGAAAACTTTTTAATCTGCTCTTAAAGACTTCACATGATGGGAGCTCCACAGCTTCTCCAATCGACCTATTTCAGTGCTTTCCTTTCACTAGAGGGTTTCCTTGACATCTAACCTGAATCTTGCCGAGCTTTAAGTCTGTCCTTCTCACTGTGTCATCTGTGGGTGCGCCAAATAAACTATTTTCTTGTTTGGATGCCTTTTAGGGACTGTGATTGTGTCGTTCCCTTGCTGGTGACCCATTCATTGAGCTCGGCAACCTCAATTTTCTTAGTCCTTTCCTACAGGCCATATTTTCAGGTTGTCTAATCCTTCTTATCTTGGGCTTTTGCACTCTCTCCAACTGTTCCATGTCTTTCTTGAAGTTGAAGCTGTACCACCGAAGTGGCTTGGTAGTATAGCTGAGACCGCACTGATACAGAACGCAGCTGGTGCGTTTCCTCGTGTATCCTACAGCAAAGACCGCATATTCACTTTTGGGGAAACAACCTGCAATTACTGACTCCTGTTCGCTATAACGCTCTCACAAGGTGCATCTGCACATGTGTATTAGTGCTTACTCCTTATGATACTTGTCCGTATTGAACTTCATCCATTTTTATTTCTATTGTAAAGATCGTTTTGAACTGCAGTCTTGTTCTCTGATGCGTTTGCAACGGCTTCCACGTTCACAGCATCTGCAAATCCAAAAGTGCCCTTTCTGTTTTGTCTTCCCTGATTTTAAGGAAAACGCTGAACAGAACTGGATCTGAGAGAGTTTCCTGCAGATCTTTTAAGAATCAACTTGATAATGAGCTGTTGATGTTCACCCTCTGGGTATGGCTGGATACCCACATACCTGGGAATGGGTAGCCACTTTGGCACCCATGCTGAAGAATCACTCAAACCTTATGAAATCACTTGGGCTAAAAGTGGCCAAGTACCCCGATGTGTTTTATCTAAATCTGACCAAATCTGAGGCTCTTTCGTGCCTGAAAAATTATGTCTGTTGCCAGTTCAGAATGGGAATTACTTAAACCACCTGAAGGCAAAAACATTGCTGCCTTTGGGAACTGGAAACAACCTGAGAGCCACAGTCTCATGAGGTTTCCAGCTCGTACAAACTAGCTTCTGTGTGGGTAGGAAGCGTTGCAGTAAAGGGATCTGAAGATGAGAAGGGGCAGAAAACTTTTGAATGTGAAGTGTGAACCAAAGCACGGTGAAGTCAATGGAAACTCTCTGACTGGCAGCTCATGGCCACGTGGAGGGCTGTTAGAAAAGCAGAGCAGAGAAACAAAAAATGTACCGTTGAAGCAAAAAGATTGTTAAGATAGGAGAGGAAAACAGATTTCTGTAGAAACTTTGAGGGATGTGAAAAGATATCCTTCCAAAGGCTACTTGGAAATGTTTAGAGAAAGCTCTTTCCAGTTACATAATAATAACACAGGACCTGAAAGAGAGGAGGTGGAACAGAATAAAAACAAAACAGAAATAAAACAAATTTCGAAAAAGTTAAACCAAACAAACTGCCAGCTTTCTGAAACTGAGTGGTGTGTGCCAGCCTTCTCACGTTTCAGGGTTTCTGTTTTGAAAATTTATTTTCTTCTGTCTGGGCGATGAGCACATCATCGGTGCCGCAGGGGGAACTGCCCAGCTGTCATCAGTGCAGAAGCAGCAGCTCCATGAGCAGCAAGGAGGATGGAGCTGTGGGCTTTGTGTGTGTTTGGGACCCAATGCCATGCAGTTTCTTTCCCATCCACCTCTTCACTTGCGCGTTTTGGTCCCGTTCAAATAAAGGTGCCGTGATGTTGCTGGTTTGGTGCAGCATTTTCCTCAAACAGATAAATACTCAGCCTCCTGTCCTGTCCTGCTAATTGCTATTAAAAGTGGTGCTGCCGGTGTCTTTTGTGGGCCTGCATGTGTGCGTGTGTTTATGCAAAAGTCTGAAGGCAGAATTTGTCTGTGCTGTAACGTTTTATCAGCAGCAAGGGTAGCAATCAGAGGAGAATTGGTTTCTGGCTGCTGTTTGGTTTCTAGAGCCTGTAGACTGACTGCTTGTTACAATAATGAGAAATGCAAGTAAGCAGCATCGCATCAGCACTTGCAGTCCCGCTTTCTATTGCTGTCATCAAAGGATTTAGGAAAGTTTGCATTCAGAGTAGTTTTTTTTTTTAATTTTTAACAATGCACATACGCATTTGCACAATACTGTCTGGGAAAGCCTGTGCTGCAGATAGCAACATATGGGTAAGGCATGATGTAGGTTTGGGCACTCGGTTCAGTGGTCATGGCCAAGCGAGAACCAGAATTGGGAGCAGAAAGTCAAGGTAAGTCCAGATGACCCAAGAAAGAAGTGTGGCTGGGAGCTGGATCGCAGCCAGAAAGCTGAAAAGGTGACGTTGTACCACTCTGGTGTATGAAGCCGATGTGGATTTTAACCAGAAAACCTGACTCTCAAAAAGCACTTAGAGCTTGGAGGTTTGTAGATGCCCACACTTTGCAGATTATTCTCATTCATTTCTGCATTTTTTTTTTTGGTTTGGGGAAGCGGAAGCTTTGTACTGGCTAAAAATAGCGGTACTTAACCACGCACACACTTTTATTGTATTGCTGGAACAGAAATTATTGCTTTTAGCCTGGATTTCCAGCTACCAAAGAGTTAGTGTTGAAATCTGGAGGTAAAATTCCACGGTGATTTCCTAGCGTTGGATTTCATGCAGTGCTTTCAAGTTTACCAGCCACACAACGGGCTGGATAAAACTGATTGTGACAAAATTAGCAAGAAATGTGTTGTTATAGAGAATAGTGAAATGGCATCAATAGGAGCCCCAGCAACACATCAAGGCGTTATGAACAGCCTTTACTGTAGCCAAAAATAAAATATTTACACAACACAGACCCTGAAAGTGAAAATCACAGAACCATTTGCTAGGAATGAGAAATTCATCAACTGAAAAGTAGCATTTGCAACCTAAGAGTAATCTTTTGCTTTTAAGAGCAAGGATATTTTTATTAATATTTTTTGCTTTATTTTTCTCCTTTTTGATTTATATTGTCCCTCCAGCCTGGAATAAAATAAAAGTGAGGGATTGCCACAAAATCCATGCAGCTTTTATGGCTCGTATGAAATTTGAAGACAGGCATAAATGGGAGATACTGAGCTGGCTTCATCTGGATGCCAACTTTCTCTTCTAGTGAACACTCAGAATTCATATTTTGCATCAGATGAAACACAACTATGTGTTGTATTAAAGGATCTGACCTTGTTACTTGTGTACCTAGCTCTGTGTTAGGTTTTGTCCTACACTCAGAGGCTATTTTAGATGTCCGAGAAGTACTGAGGTTTCAGAGTACTGCTTCAAACCTGCAGGAAGGCTTTGGTAAACAGGTTATAAACTCCCTGTACCAGAGGAAGCTCATCGTACCACGGTACTGGATGGCATTTTAGCAGTGTCATTGGACTTTACTTATCACTAGATTTTTATTTTTATTTTATTACCTACTGGTAGGTTGCCGATGTTTTAAATCACTTGCCCTTTTTTGGTGTTCTCCAGAAATAGCCTTTTTTTGGAAAAAAAAAAAAAAAATTCTTTCCCAAACCCGCTGCCATACAGCCCTTCCTGTACCTGGGCACCTGGGGGGCGTTTGCTGCAGAATGGAGTGATAAATTTGGAAAAACCTTCAGCCTGTTAAGTGATGTCTGGTTCACATTTCAGTTATACAGGCAAGTTTTGTTATCGACGTTGTGCTTTTTAATCCTTTGTTACAAAGATCGAGAAACCGTCAGCTGTAGTTAAAACTGGACTCTACTGACCATGAGGGAAGGAGAAGGCTCTTAAGCCATCAGATTTCCCTAAGAAAGCAAAGTTAGTCAGAGTAATTATCTAGATTTTATTGGATTTATTTATTTCCCTTCATTAATTTTTAAAGTTTGGTTGCAAAGAAGTATATATCCTCTTTGGAATTTCATACGTATCGGGATGAATATTTAACACGATTGCCAGAGAGATGGGTTTTTGAAACACACAATGTTGTAGCCATTACAAATTAATGAATGTTCTCTTAAATATTTCTGTTTTATATCTTTGCTTCCTTAAAGCCTTGCCAGTATAGGGGGAAAGAAAGCTTAATAAAGATAAGTAAATTGCTTTTCAGTTTTCTAGAAGTGATTGATTTCTGCGGACATTTGAATGGCTCTTCCAGCAGTGCTGGGAAACGGGTGCACGGATCCCACGGGTTTCCAAATCGGGTTCTGTGGTCTGAGTTGAGTCTTGTCTGAGTTGTCATAGTCCCGCTGAACTCACCAGAGCGTCGCTGATTCCCACCAGCTGATGATGTAGTCTTTTTCCGCAAAATGGGTGCTTACTTTTTTCTAAACCGAGGCGTTAGGTGTGTTAGAGGAGCATCTTCACTGCAGGCTTCACCTGAGTTCCGGGGTTTGGTAGAAACCCCACCTGTCCAAGGGCAGAGTCCCCAGAGCCGTGGGGACCCAGCGGTGAAATGTGAAGGCTGTGGGGGACAACCCCCACCTAAACTACGGGTAACACCGTCTAACCTGACTGTGGCTGTTGGTTTCAGGCTGTATAAGCTGTGTCCTCTATCAAAGCATCCTGCAGCAGCAATGGCTATTGCTGGTTGCTGACGAGGGGCCTGGGGCTCGATCACAGCAGCAGAGGCGAAAAAAAGACAGAGGAGGTCTGGTTGTGTGTGTTTGTAATCTGGTAGGTGTCTGTTTTTTCCAGTTTGGAAAATGTTTGACTCTTCCCACCTAGAATTAACCGGAGAATGAGCCTGGCTTTGCTGAATATTTATCTGATAGCAGTGAGAAGGGGAGAACGGACAACGGAGAGCAGGACTGCTCAGGGAGGTCCATCCATGACCAAAGGTCCCATACAGGACCCTGGCCATTACACCAGTTATAAACCGATATTCCTCAAATTTTTATCTTGCTGCTTTAGTTCTGCTTAAGGTCTTCCACGTAGCAATCGCCTCACTCAGTAGTTCAGAAATTATTTTTCTGCTTAAAAAAATTCATATGCTGAAGAGATATTTGAATCAAAGAAAATTATTGGAATTTTGTATGTGTGGTTGTGCCTCAGTGCAGGTCAAAGCCAGATCGAAAAGCCCACAGCTGCTGTAGCACGCGCCAGCAGCACTGGGTGCTTTGTGATCAGCTGTAACTCATGGAAAGTATGCGAAAATTTATTACTAAAGGAGCAAGAGAGAGAAACACAGAGTTCAGTACGCTCAAACTACGAATTTTAAAAGTTTCCATTGTTTACTTATCTAATTAAGAATCTATCTCCATACAGGCACACGAACGGCAGGTACAAATATATCTAGATGTCTATCTTTGTTCCACTGTACGTTTGCCTGCAGGTCTCTATAGATAGAAACATAAAATGGCGTGTATATCCTGCTGGTTTTTGAAACTTACAGAAAATTACCAACAGTTTCTTTTCTCTAGTTTGCTCAAATGCTTGTGGTTAGATATTCTGAAAGTATAGAATTAAAAAAAAGAAAGAGAGAGAAAGACAAAAAGATTTAGACACTTTGAAAATTAGTTTCTTAGTTAAAAATGCTGGTTTTTTTTATTTAAATAAGCCAGCATTCTTTCGATTCTCAAACTCTGTGTGTCCTAGTTGACGACGTAAAATAGGGTAATATTAATAATATGATAAGACAGATATTAATTTGGGGCTGGAGTCACGTACAGCGTGTGGCACCCAATGGCTGGAATTTAAAAGTGATACGGTAGGATTTACAGAGCAGGGCTGGATTGCCTGTTTGCTACCAGGAAAGTCTGGTTACAATAAATGAAGCTTTTGCTCCAAGCACACAGAGCTCTGTTACATCTTATTAACTGTCTCAAAATCCAAACTAAAAGGAGAAGCTGAAAAGAAAAAGTTTAAATAATATTAAGAGGACTATTCCTTGTAATTGTTTTATTCAAAAAAGAATCGAAACATTTGGTGGCAGCACTAAAGCATGAAGAGTTAAATAAAAAGGGAAAGCTCCTTGATGAAATTGCACCGAATGAACATAATGAACAGAAATCATATTTAATAATTGAATTAATCTGTCTTTCTTATTTTTTGGTTACATTTGATTATCTTCCTGATTGTCCATTAATATTCAAACTCTACAAAAAGTACGAGTGCACCTGGCCTTATTATTTGCTAAAACAAAACCGAATCAATGGGGACAGCGCTTTGAATGTGATCATTCCCACCCCTGCTTGAAGACTCAAAGGAACAAAGATCTGTAACGTGTTATTTTAAGCAGTTTCACTTCGAAAGTCATTCAAAAATTGGCCACAGGTTAGTATGCAGTTAAAACAAACCCTTCAGTCTTGCAAATTTATGACGCTGTAGTGCTGTGTATGAACAACCAGTGTTGCCATTTTTTACCATTTTTTTTCACTGCTGTGTCATGTAATACTGAATTAATTTGATATTATTTCTAGTTGTGACTCTACTGGGTTTTCTTATTCTTCATACTCTTAGGTTTTATCTTACGCACTTTTTAATTCTATACATCCATTTCTAACGACATTGGTAGGAATTACTACAAAAAAGTTAATGGCTTAATCCTGATATCCTCAAATAAATGATTGGGCAATGATTTCAGTGACAGGAGGATTCCTATGGCTTTCTCTTGTGTTTTACAGCCCTGATTCAGGAAAGCTCTTAAGCACAGGTATTAAGTTAATTACCCTCTTAGGGCCCAGTGATTTCAGGGGAATTCCAAAATCAGACCGTTGGGAACATATTGTTTATATTGCATTTGTATCAGCTGCACCAGAACAACCAGCTAAAATCCAGCTGGCAAAATCCATCCAGTCTTGTGGGAAAAAAACAAACTTAACGAAATTCACAAAAATTAATATAGAAAGTAATGAATTTATCTCAAAGGGTTCTAGCTCAGAAATGAAGACAAACACAATACCCACTATTTTAAGGGGATAATTATTTGCTGAGTTTGTTCCTCCAGCCATGTGCTCCGAGGGGTTGGGCCATCAGGTGTCTAAGGAACTTGCAGCTTTTTTCCTGCTTAAAACTTAGTATTTACTACAAGTATCTCGAGGAAGTCTTTTGCAAACTAAGTGAATTTGTGACTAGCCTGGATCTGAAATTCCAATTGTTATATAGCTCAACCGGCTAGCCCTCTTGTAGGGAATTGTTCTTTTCCTCAATTGAATGGTTTTCATTTTCAGTTTACTTGTGTGTGTCTTACAGTATGCAAGCTGAAAACTTGCTTTCTGTGAGCATTCGCTGTAGCAGAAGAGGCTCACATGTGTGGGTTGGAAAGATAAAACTGAAAAAAAAGTTTAATAAATCCATGAGAATAGGCAGAATCAAAGAGTAACGGATCTGTACGGCGCTGTCTTTGCTGAGTCTCTGTAGCTGTGACCCGTTCCTGCAGCCTGTAAGGAGGTGAAACGTCTTGCTCTGAGGTGCCACGGGTTTTTGCGAGGAGCTCCCTGCCACTGCCTGTCCGCTGTGGGTCTGAGGACAGCTACAAGCAGGTAGCCCTAAAATCAATGGTTTTGAAGGTCTGACTCTGGGCGGTGCTGAGCACTGTCCCCCAACAGCTGGCGACCCCCATCACTGCGCAGGGCACAGCTCAGGAGAGAAGTTCAAACAATCTCCTGGTAGCGTCTTGGCACGGTGGTTTCATGGTAATGGATTGAGGTGTTGATGTCCTCTGTGGAGAGCCTTCCTCCTGGAGGACCGCGTCTCCTTCATCGTGTGTGTACGCAGAACTGCCTCTGGTTTCGGTGGAAGCTCTTCACGTGAACTTAGTCTGGGCCGTGAGACAGCCGACAGCATGAATCTGGGATCTGCAGTTTTGAGAGGAGCTTTGCCTCAACAAAAGAGCCAGAGCAGCTCTAAGTCACTCGCTTGTGAAGTTGTAACGTGGAGCTATGAACTAGCTGTATCCCCTGATACAACTCGGGTTTAGCAGAGCTCTGGGAGGCCTTTTCTTAGCAGAGCTTTTGAAAGAAATGGTTTGCATTACAGCGTAAGGAAAATTGAGGCTTAGTTTTGTGTATACACAGGCACTGTAATGCGACGTTAGGGGTGGTCAAAAGGAGAAGGCATCGCAAGCGTGCGAGAGCAGATGGGGATGCTGGAGCTGGAGATCTGCTTGTGGCAAGGAAGGGACTGAGCAGGGCCCGTTGAGCTCTTCACACCTGGACACCTGGGCTGGAGGGTGAGCAGCTGGTCCACGGAAGGCTGAGCTTCTTGTAAGGTGTTTGGTCAACTGGTTAGACTTCACCCCAGGCTATGAGCAAAGGGAATTGCAGGGGTTGATCTTTGAGACGGGAGGAAGCAGGGTGCCGTTGGCTGGCAGGCTGCATTGCGAGGGAGACGGCTTTCAGCTGCGATTTTTGTTGATCGCTTTGGCGGAGCACTTTGGGAAGTCTCTTACAAACAATAACATTCTCGCCAGCGCCTCTTAGAGCCAGGCTGGGTGTTGAGGTCCAGTCCTGTCCTCTCGGTCATCGAAGAGTCCGCTTGCAGTGTTCCTACCCAAACGCATTCGCTTCCTGCTGCAAAACAACCTGTACCACTCATGCAGAATCCCTCCTGGCTCTCCTTGCTGTAGGTGTCTCCGGCGGGCTTTGTAGCTCGGAGGAGGACAAGTGGACACGCCGGCAGTGTTACCCGCAGCGGAGAGCGCGGCACGCGGCCAGGGCAAAACCAGGGTGTCCGAAGCCATCCTCTCCAGCATNGTCCTGTCCTCTTGGCTCATCGAAGAGTCCGCTTGCAGCGTTCCTACCCAAACGCATTCGCTTCCTGCTGCAAAACAACCTGTACCACTCGTGCAGAATCCCTCCTGGCTCTCCTTGCTGTAGGTGTCTCCGGCGGGCTTTGTAGCTCAGAGGAGGACAAGCGGACACACCGGCAGTGTCACCCGCAGCGGAGAGCGCGGCACGCGGCCAGGGCAAAACCAGGGTGTCCGAAGCCATCCTCTCCAGCATCTAGGTTCCTTTGTAATTGTTTGGGTAGTTCTGTTTGTTAGTGAAAATCATAACGAAGGAAAGTTTTAATTAGAACAGTCACACAGACAGGCGCGCACGCACACACGAAAAAAAGAAGAATGATCTGGAAAAAAATCCCCCAAACTCCTTTCACCTGCCACGCGGTGAGAAATGGAAATAAAGGTGGCCACTGCCTGTACTCGACAACGCTGTGACATGTGATATGTTCGGAGGTATCTCGGGAGCATCTACCACATTTTACAGCGTGTGAGGCATATCATCTGGAGCCGTTTTGATCTCCTGTAACCTGTTCACAAATGCATATATTTCATAACAGGCCCTGCGCCCCGATAAGGATCTCTGAGTTTCTTCTGCGCGGTATCTGCAAACAATTCAAAGCTGTTCCACACAAACAAATGTGAGAACCCCCTGACCACAGACTGCCTTTAGAGCAGACCAAGATTTGATGTTACTCATATCTTCCAGTACCTGTCAGAGTTCAAACAGGAAACCTGGTTTTTCCTCCCATGTCAACAACTTTTTTTTTCTTCTCTCTTTTTTTTTTTTTCTGAATAGGCGTTCGGCAGCGGGCTCGTGCGCGAGCGGTGGAAGTCCTGTATTTCTTCAGGACAAACAAGTACTAGCTCTGGTACGTCATTGCTGACATTAACAAGAGCTGAATATGTGGTTTTCGGTGATTCTGTGGGTGCTTCTATAGAAACGGACATATTGGCTTTGAACAATCACACAAAAAAAGGAATTCATTCATACAGGATATAGGTAACGCGCAGCCGAGGGCTCGCCGCAAATACTGCTTTGCTTGGGAAAGGTCAGAAAAAAACTGGGTACTCTTTCTCCAGGTACCGCTACAGTTTGTGCTTACACGGTAACACTTTTTATCGCTTCAGCCTGTTTGTCATTTATAAGATATCCTGCTTGCCAGTGCCCCAGCACTGCCACATGAAAAGTTTAAACAGAATAAATATTCGTATTTACTGATGAGGAAGCTTCCTCCAGGCATCTCAACTATTAATTAATGAACATGTCCCCAAAAAGCGTGAAAAAAGCCTCATGCCCAGGTCAGAGGTTTGGCTGTAGCCACTCACGTATGTTTTGGCACTGTTGGGAATAGAAATTAGGAATTACAGCTGACATACATCCCCCTCCAGCGGTACTCATTACTTATATTTCATAATGCTGATCAATAAATAGAGCCAAACCTGAAACTCTCAGCACTTTCCAGTCCAGGGTGGGAAATGCTTTAGTAACATTGAACTTCACCTCCCTGTGAACGTGGGACGTGGAATTTTATGACGGAGAATAAGTCCTGACATCGACTAATGTTTGTGACAGAAAACACCAACTATCAAGGAACGGGCTAGTTCTGAGGACCGTTTCCCCCCGTTTGGTTTATGCTTGACAGATGCAAGAACCATCTCAAATGCAGCTGCGTTACGAAAAGAACACACAGGCATTTGCACGACTTTCATCTTGCTTTGTATTTATGCCATTATAAAACATGCTTTTGTGGCATGCATAATCAAGGGGCAGAACATCTGGTAAAGCCTTGTTACAGCAAAATGTCGGTAAAGTTAAATATGATAGTTGCTGTCTTTTTCTCTTTTTTAACAACAACAAGCAGCTGGATAATATTATGACTGGTAATAATGCTTACTGTGAGTGATACATGCTGAAATGATGGTTATAGACCCACAAGATGGTGAGGCAGGGAGAGGTCACGGAATTTCTTGGTCGTGAGCTGGGGCAGACGAGTGCACGATGCTGAGCTGGTGAAATGGCCCTTTGAGTCACCCTCAGCATCGCACGGGCCCTTCTGGCAACACACTTTGTTTGCTCTGTACTTCTACATTTCCAGTAGGGTTTCTGCCCAAATGATAAGTAATTTTGATGACATTGCATTTTTTTCCAGTAGCCGTTTCAGGAGCCAAACACTTTATTTAAAATCGACGTATAAAGGCTCCCAGAAAATGGCACTGTTGTGCTGTTTGTGTAACTTGGTGCTGGTGCTCAGCGCGCTCCTGTTGCTCAGCTGCAGACCTGAAAAGACCTTCACCTCTCGCTCCCCCAACCCATCTCTGCCTTAAATGCTTGTAGACGGGCGGCGAGAAGAGATGAATTGTTTGCATTCAGTAAAATAAATCTTTCAGTTCTAGTTTTCTTTCTAACTCAGTATTCTATGAAACCTCAGTGAAAAAATAATTCCAGGTAGGGGCTACCTATAAGCCTGATTCAGAAAAGAAACACGTCCATAGGGTACATGGCTGAAGTCAAGTACGTGCTGTGACATCCTGCTGAATAAATAAGTGCCTGTGGTTCAAATCAGCAGCTCTTATCAGAAATGAGTACTAAAGCATTTACAAGCTCTTAATTACTTGCCTCCTGCTTTGCAAACTATCTGTATGTGTCCACTCGGTTGACGCCCCATGTTATCCGTAGGATCTTCACCTACTGACTGCGATTGCTGGGGGCTGAGCCTGAATCGGAGGGTGCTGGTGCGTGAGCACAGGTTCTGCAGACGTGGCTGGCCGGGCTTCCCTCTCTGCAAGGTGATGTTACACAAGGTGGCAAGAGATGGGCTGACCCTGGGAGCCGGCCGGCGTCATCTGGGTACTGATTAAACGGATTAGTTCTTGGTGCTCACATTCCCCAAAGGCAACCGAATGCTCCGTGTGCACCACCACGTTCAGAGGAATCTTCATGAAAGTGCTGCCGATCCCCACTTAGTCAGGCGTGTGATGAGCTGTAATTAGGTAAATTTACAGACAACTACTGTTTTAGGGCAAACTGAGCTTTACCCAGTAATTGTAGGTATTACTGTTCCCATACAGTGGTGTGTATTTTTATGGTTATGAAAGCTTACTAGTGATTGAATGATAGATTATTGCTACTAGCTTGTGTATCAGGGAGAAAATAGAAATGTTTTTGCTTTTTCATGGGTTCTGTTACTGATAGGAGAACCGATCACTCTGTAATATTTGTAAAAACAAACGGGTTCAACTTGCTGGAGAGCAGCACATGCATTAGGAGCATATGCTCGTGTAACCCAGCATCCATAGCAGTGGCGATGAACAAATGCATTCGGATTTATGGAGGATTTAAACTGATTGAACAGGCCTACGAAGAATGCAACATCACACCCCAAAGAGCAGCGCAGCTTGCTGTCCCCCAGCCGTGCGCGGTTGACGTGTCACCAAACTCAGCTCCCACCAGCACGGCCAGGCTCCGGGACTTCAGTTGTTATAAAAACTCACCGTTTGTAGCTACGCCTCATGCTTTTACTGAGGTCATGGTAAGTTTAAATTGCCAGGGCCCAGCCTAACAGCCTGCCTGGGTGGCAGTCTTACAGGTGAGGCCCGGGAGGCCGGGCACCGGTGGTTCTTTCACCTACGCTTCCCGTTAGCACAGCCGGAGCCGCGGCAGGTTCAGCCATCTCCTGATGCCGTGTTTGTCAGAGAAGGAGCTGACCTGGTGCCACAAGCTTGTTAATATTGGCCGTAAGGTGGCAATTCTTCTGGAGTCTGGGATGGATTTTGTCTGTTTGAAATGGAAAACTCTATGCCTATATCCTTTTGTTAAGCTAACCTGTAGTATTTTGCGGTACAGAAGGCAAAGAGACCAGCTGCTTGAATTAAATCAAGCGTTTTTCAGGTTCTGCTCAAGAGCGATGGTGAAGCCCAGGCTCCACAGGGCAACGAAAGGCGATTTGCGGAGGACCCCTAAGCCCCTGAGGGAG
Organism: Steatornis caripensis; assembly: GCA_013398225.1. Lineage (NCBI taxonomy): Eukaryota > Metazoa > Chordata > Aves > Caprimulgiformes > Steatornithidae > Steatornis > Steatornis caripensis. The sequence continues at coordinate 193,994 of VZSC01001422.1, forward strand.
CTCAGAGAAGGACCTGGGCTGGCGCACGCGTGGCGGCCCACCGGTTCCCTCGGGAGGGAGTGCTGTAAAGCTCCTCTGTGGCTTCCACCTACGGTAATTCTGGCGCTATCCGCTCCCTTGCCTGTGTGAGGCTGTCATTTTGCCAAGGTGGCAGACCCTGGATTTTGGGGCAGCACGTGGTACACGTGCTCACAGCAGCGCGGGGAAGGGCTCGTGTCTGCGATGCGCTGCTAACTGCCTGCTTTACACTGGCTCAGCGGGGCAGGGAGAGCTGCGGGTGGGAAAGCACAGCCTGCCCCGTGCTGGATCGGTTGCGTTGGGATGTACTTTTGGGAGGGTGCAGAGCTGCTTTGTGTCTTCGAGGCCGTAACCTCGGTCTAAGGTGTCGGGATGGTGCACAGTGGGGGAGAAGACGGCCCTTGCTTTCCTTTTCTGCTCTCGCGCGTTCATCCGTGCAGCTCCGGCCACGCCTGGGCAGGCGGTCTGCAACGTGCGAGGGCTTCACTGGAGAAAACCAAGCGTCCCTTGCTGCTGGGCGAGTCCTGTTTCGGCCAATATCAACCACAGCAGTCACATGCCATGAGATCATCACTCAGGCCAGTGGCAGTCTAATGAGAAACAAAGAGCTCCTTAATAGTCGAGATAGGAAGATAAGGCACTGCTGTGCTATTTAAAGCAGAGTTTTTATGCCTGAACAAAGTTACTCCAATTTTGGAGACGGGTGTTTGCCTGGAAAGCCAGCATTTATATTCCACCCCAGGGACTGAAGCGCCTTTGCACGCTTTCATACGTCTCCTTTCTTCAAAGCCATGTGCCTCACCTACAGCTTCATTACTGCCTACAATTACAACGTACAGCTCCCATCAGTCGTTTTGTAGCTTTTTTGATAAACGGCGGCGGCGGCGGCGGCGTGCACGGAGGCATACGCAAGCTAAGTCTGTGCCTCATTACCCCGCTGCAATCAAATGTTGTGTGCTCCGGGACAGCCCTGTGAGTTAGGGAAATGGTGTGTTTTACAGATGGGGAGACAAAGAGCGGGTGAGCGCCTTGCCCAGGATCCCACGGGATGTTGGCAGCAGGGAGCTGTATTCCTGTCTAGTGCCCTAACCACTGAACCGTCCTGTCTCCTGCTTTCGGGCGAGAGAGTCTGAAAACGCCATTGATTAGAAAGTGCTGGTGGAGAAAGGTGGGACTGACTAGACTGTGCTGGGAGACATGCAAAAATAAACAGAAGACAATAAACAGCGTGATGTAAATAGGCTTTGTCCAACTTTTCTGCTTTAATATTCTAAGGTGCTATTTAGAACGCACGGGCAAGGAGATGTCTGGTTTTTTGTAAAACAAAGGATGATTTTAACCAGATAAAATCCCTTTAATTAGTCTGAAATTTTTGCTTATGTTTTACAACAACGTGTTTCCATGTGCATGCCAGAAAGTCAGGGAAACATGGAAATCATTGACAGTTTGCGGCGTTCACTGCTGGGCTACAGCAGATTATTTCAGTGGAACCGAGATAAATCCTCCGCTTGTAGAAAGCATTTGTTTGGTGGTCCCTTTCCTTTGCTTTGTCATCTTCCACTGCACATCTGTTTTGGGATGGAATAAATGAGCCCATGCTTGACAATCAGGTTGTTTACATCCTGCAATATTTAAATGAATTTTGTTTTTCATAAGTCTGGAAAAATAATTGTCATCTTGGTGGCATGGGTGACAATTAACGCAGCCCTCCTGTTGTTGCGGGTGAGCTTGGGCTGCTGTGGAAAACAGTTTTCTCCAAAATAGAGGTGCGTCTGCCCTCAGCTGAACTGATGCAGGGACAAGGCTTCTCCTAAGGCTGCTCAGCACCAAGGTGGTCCTGAAGGGAATTTTGGCGTCTACCACGATGCAAGCAATGGGGATTATTAGCTGGAATAAAATCACAAGACCTCTTTGTTCATGCACGTCCCCGGGAGATGCACACGAACGGGCGATGGGGAGGCGCTGGGCCCTCTCCTGCCCTGGCGAAGGTGTGGGGCACAGGAGTGGCTCGGCCTCTGCCGCGGGGCCGGGTTCGGGGTGAGCACGTACCAGGGAAGGGAACAATCTCGTGTATTTTCCATTTAACTAACCACAGGCAGTTTGTTTTTAAGCATGTCGGTTATTGCGCTGCGGTAGGAATGGGCTGCATCGCCGCGTACCTCCCATCGCCGCTTCCCCGTCTGACACCCCGACGCGCTGCGGGGCGCTGGGGCCGAGAGCTCAGCCCTGGCCGCGGCACCATCTTGTACCCGGCTCAGCGCAGGGCCGGTTGAGGAGCTGCAGACGCTGAGAACGCCTGCTTGCTCTTCCTGAAACCCTCCCTTTAATCTTGAAAGACTGAAGGTATTTTCCCCAAAGCTCTGGTTGCCCCCGTGAGGTGTCTGCTTGGCCCCGAGCTTGGCTGACGCTCCTGGCGACGCCAGCTCCTTTCCACCCCCAGCTTCTCCAAGAAGGGCAACGCAGCACTGACCCCGAGCGCTAGCTACCCGTCCGTAAACTGGTGCAACATTTTCCCGTCAGGTTTTTAAAGTTGCTGCGAGGTTTGGCGGTGATAGTTGGCAAGCGCAGGTGTCACCTCTAGCAGTCACACTATTTGTCGAGGTCTATGAGCCGCAGAAGCAGCGCAGTGAGAATGGGGGCTGATTCAGAGAGCTCTGCCCACAAAACCATGGTTTGGGACCTGCACCTCTCGCCCTGCCTCCCGGCTCCCAGCCTGACGGCCCCGTTGTGTGTTGGCACCAAACGGGGAACACAAAGGCAATATTATGGCAGAGAAACACCGCCTGCCCACGCCGAGGCCCCGTGACGGGAACACAAAGCAATTTTATTTTCTTTCTGAATTTCTTTGCTGCCTTTGGTTCTGAGGTGAGAGGAGGTGGTTGTGTACGCGAGCGGACTTTTGGCCTCTGTTTTTCACAAAAATGCCTGTACAGCCAGGAAAAAGACGGAGCATTGCTTTGAGAAGGGATATTTTTTATTTGCACCTTCTAACACAGTGGTTTTTTCCCCAGCTGTTCTCTTTGCTGCTCGGCCAGCGGTTCCACCAGACAAAGCGTTGGCAGGCGAGGACCCCCTCCACCCTTGGGTGCTCCCCTGGAGCGCCCTCCATCCCTGTGCAGGGACCCATCCATGTCTGATGTCCCCGCGCTGGCTGCTCCCTCGGGAGAGCTCTGGGCCTCCCAGCTAACGCCAGGGAGGGAACCCTAGTGCTGACGGGGGCATTGGCAGCTTCTGCTCTTAATGGTCTTGGAAGAGGTGAAACCTTGATTTTCCAGTCATTTACTGGCCTGCGTAAGAGAGGAGCTGTGCAAATAAATGCAACGTATAATAAAAGTGAAAACTGTCAGAATTGGGTATTTCACACTCACTGTAAAACCGAAACCTGATTTTTTTTTTTCCATTTAGAAATGAGTTATTTTCAAATAAAGAGATGAGGCTTCGTTTAGAAATGAGTAAAATTTGTCCTATCTTTAAGCAGAGGGGATTTGCGATGGGAATATCTCGGTTTGCGCAGTGACATACGTGTGCGTGTTCCTGTGTGAGAACTCTGCTTGACAAAACAGAAAGCCGAAGCCGGGCGACGGTGTTTGCAGCATCACCCGAAAACGGATGGTGAAGACGCTCTGCAGATATGCTTGCCAGCTGTTTGCAAAGTCAGAGAAGAAATCCTTTTCTTTCTACGCGCTCTTAAATTGTGTCTCAGTAAACGGTTTTTCTTTGGGCAATTGGGCAGCCCCAGNCGACAAAACAGAAAGCCGAAGCTGGGCGACGGTGTTTGCAGCATCACCCGAAAAGGGATGGTGAAGATGCTCCGCAGATATGCTTGCCAGCTGTTTGCAAAGCCAGAGAAGAAATCCTTTTCTTTCTATGCGCTCTTAAATTGTGTCTCAGTAAACGGTTTTTCTTTGGGCAATTGGGCAGCCCCAGTGCTCCATCGCTACGGGAATGCTGGCCAAGCTCCCTTAGCTCCCATTCTGCTGTTAGTAACTGAGCGTGGTTTACGGTAGTGGTCTGAACGATCCGATTTGCTCGTGATTTGCGCTGCTGTTAGGCTTGACAAGGGCTCGCTGGCATTCGCTCTCGTATATGTGACTGCAGAGCCCCGGCCCGCAGTGCCCGCACGCTCTGATCGACGGGGCTGCTGCTTTGGGAGAGAGGAGAATGTTCCTGCTGGCTTAAGCAGGAGGTAAAGCCCAAAGTCAGATGTTAATTACATGTTAATAAGTCTTATTTTTCAGAATTACCCACTGTTTTGGTTTTTTAATCTTTCCATCTTTGAAAGAATACTCTCCTTCCCGTACTTTTGCAAATCTCCTCACTGTTTCTGCAAGCTCTCTGTCCTTTCCAGCCATTCCCCTCTTTCCATCACGGCTGCGGCTTTACTTAACAGAAGGAAAAAAAAAAAAAAAAGTGGATTTGCTGTCTGCTCTGCGGTAATTATGGTGATCACTTTAGCTTTGCTCAGCGTTGCACAGCGGCAAGCTCAGAGCTAGCACGAGTCTAATAAACAGCAGGTCACAACATGCATATGGATTTTTTAAGAATCTGAGTATCGCAGGTTTTTTTTCAAGTTGGGCTCCTTCTCATGTTTTAGCTGGTGTTTCGGATGAGAGCACTAAGTAACAAGATAACCAGCCAGATGTAAATGAGCCCTTCGTTTTGTTTGATCAGAGATGACAAAGATTATTAAATGCCAGGAAAAAGTTTCTCCCGTGCTACCCACTTATTGCAAAACTTGCATTTTCTCGAGTGCATCATTTAGGGGCTTAATACAAAATGAAAGACAAATCCAGTATCTTACAACGTGTCACGCTCGTAGGCGAAACAGGTTAAGTGAACATGTTCGTTCTCACACAACTCTGACTTCACGAAAGGCATAGAACACCCCTTAACGCAAGTGTTTGCGCAGGGAGCGAACCAAGGTAACCAGTTACAATCCAACGCCTGCTTGCCAGCGCCGGCGCTTAGAGATTTTATGGAGTATCTGCAACCACCCCTTTTTACTGAACTCAGCATTATTTAACGGACTGCCAGAAAGCTGCTGAAGTGTTCCTTTGAACGTGCTGCAAACCAATAGCTTGAAACATGAACGGGTGCTGCAAAAGCAGTGCGAGGGCAGTACGAGGCGATCGCTCCTAGACGTGGGCTCCTCCGGTGCTGGGGACGAGGGGCAGGGCGGTTTAAGTTGCCCCATGGAAGGTGATCAGCTCCGTTTGGGAACGAGGGGTGAATCCCACAGCCCAGATCATGCTTGATCTCAGCGTGCGGGTACCAGAGGTGCAGCAGAGCAGGCACAGGGAAATGAAGATAAACGGGGTTTTTCTACCGCTGCTGAGGGCCGTACAGAAATAGCTCGCTTCGCGCTTACACCAAGCAGGTGGATTCACTCGCTTTTCTGTTCATCACCAAACCATGGCCTCCTGGTGCTCTTGACCATAACGCCGCCTAAATTAACTCCCGTTCCTTACAAACAAGAAGTGCTAACTATTTATTTCCAAGAAAAGTTTTCATTTCACAGTGGCCTTGTACCGGAGATGGGGTTCTCTCCCGGGCAGTTTAATTTCTGTGGGCACTGTCACCATCTAGTGGCATCTAGCTCTTGGTTTGCAGGGGCAGCCGTTGCGTTATCCTCCCGTGGGGTTTGCCCCATGGTCCCTCATTTCTCCCACTTACCAGTTCTGGCTTTACCACTTTACAAGTTAAAAGCCTGCAGGTGTGATGCAGCTTTATCAACCAGATTTTCCCCTCTGGCCCCGGTAGGAAGCAGCTCTGCCTGGTTGCATGAGGAGCTCTGTGGTAAGGTGGCTTTGGAAGGCTGGAGGGCCCTGTGTCAAGGGGTTTGAGTGCAGGAGGAAAAGCTCGTGGGAGAGTTTTCTGCTTTTGAGCGCTCAGGCTATTGCAAAATGGGAATGCAGAGCGTTACGACTAGCCAAAATAATCTCTGCTAATAACGTGACGGGGATGGAGATGTGTGTGTGTGTTAATTATACAGCCGTGATTATGTTATTTAGTGGTTTGCTTCGGTTCATGACGGAAATGCACAGTGAAGACACCCCCTGCTTACTTGCTCAGGCCTCTGTGCCATCCCCTCCGGCGTGAAACATTCACTTCTCATGATCAAAGGCCAGCTCTCACTTTCCTGTCTAATCCTCAAAAAGTTGAGGTGAGCAATGCTATGTGTTTATCCCAGATTTCTCCTCTCTTGCCATACCCTTGACAGCCCTTGGTGGGTTTCTGTGATGTCCTGCGGGTGGGTGATGTGTTCATGGACCCCTGTGCAAGAGCTGGAGGGTGACGCCGCTTGCCATGCGACGGTGCCTTGATATTACAGGAGTTGTTTCTGTACAGGAAAGCAGGCAATGGACCATAAATCAAAGCAGTAATTTCCCCTTGCCAAGGCTGAGAAGGGACAATAAGCAGGGCGAGGGCTGTGGCACTCTGCCTGGTATTATGGGTTCCTCAGAAATGATTTTCAGTGCCATAGATCCCACTTGCTTTACATAATAACGCAACTTTTAGGTGTTTCTTCCCCGTGCGCCGCTTTGGCTTGAGTTTTCTTTGGTTGTGAGTCACTGGTGGNCACTTTGCCTGGTATTATGGGTTCCTCAGAAATGATTTTCAGTGCCATAGATCCCACTTGCTTTACATAATAACGCAACTTTTAGGTGTTTCTTCCCCGTGCGCCGCTTTGGCTTGAGTTTTCTTTGGTTGTGAGTCACTGGTGGCCCACAGCGTGTGCATCTACAAGGAGTATGGCGGTCAGCCCTGTTGCAAAAGCAAAGCCTCGTCTGGTTGATCCAGCTCGCTCTGCCTTTCCCACAGAGACCGTGCAAAGCCCCAAGGAACCGAACTGCCTGCAAGGTGCTCTCTTGCTCGCTTAAGAGAGGAAGGAGTCATAAAAGCAGTGAGGAAAAAGGCAAAATTGGACTCTCCAACACGTCTTGCATAGCTGGGAGCCTCCGCCCTCGCAGAGGTCCCCGTGGTACCTCTGCAGCAGCCCTGGACTTGCGCCCTTGGGTGCGTAGCTCCGTGTCGGAGAGACCTTCAGAAAATGGGAAGGCATGTGAACTTCACTCTGTAACTTCTCCTACTGCCAACGTCTGTTCGAGTGGCTGAAGGACTGAAAGGTCTCAGCTCCCGGGAGGCAGAAGGCAATGCGGAAGGGTCGCCTCATCCCCGTGTGAAATGCCGTCGAGGGACCCGTGTGCTGCCCTGGTCCGGCCTAAAACAGCCTCGGAACCTCAAATAATGCCACTGCTCGTGTCTCGTCCATAGCACCGAAAACTTCATGTGATTTTTCAGTTTTCTATTTTTAAATTTAAAAGATGCCTTCCCCTATCCATCTGCCTCTCCAGTTAGCAAGCGCACTGTGAGCAGGGGAGAGAGAGCAAACAAGGAGCTATTCTGAGAAAAATGAAGGTAACCACATCTGACAAACAAGAGCATAACCCTCACAAAGAACAGAAAATGAAAATGACTGCTTTTAGACCAATTAAGCTAACTGTTGGGGGGGGGGGGTTTGTTTTCTTAGATTTCTTTATTATTATTCCTGGCTGGAGCTTGGAGCTAACGAAGCATAGTGAAATGGCAAACGGATATCTTCCTTCAGATTCCTGCCGCCCCCTTCCGTGATAATTTGATACAAACTACTGAGAGTTGTATGAGTTCTCGTCAAAATTTGAATTAATTTATGAGGGCTAAGCTATTATGGATTTTATGCTATCTTGTATAAAGAACTTACAGGATAGAGAGCTGGAGCCTGTAATTGATTGATTTATTTTATTAAATGTGATTATAGTAGCACACATCTCTATGGAGCAGCCAAACATTTATGACATTGATGTATTTTTAGTGGTGGTGGGGAAAGGAAAGAAATTCGTGAAATTGTTATTGAGGAAGGTAAATGATTGTCAAGATCTTTCATATGGGAGTGTTACTGTTGCCCCCCTAGAGCCAGGGTTGGGTAAGTAGTTAGGGTTTTGTCTCAAGACTGGCCCAAAACACTAAATGCCCGTTCTTTTCCCCACGATATAGGTAGAGTTTCTCTTCAGCCGGAGCGGGACATGTGCAAATACCTGAAAACTTTTGGCCTCAGTTGACGGCACATAGCGCTGTCAATGCTGAGGCTTTGCCGTACGTTAGGTGTAGGTGGAATTACAGCCCATGGAAATCGGTGGTAAAGCCATCAGCTGCACCAGGGTCACGTCCCGTCTCCCTTCCTCCCCCAGGAAAGGTGCTGTGCATCAGCGCGGGGAGGGGACAGGACCTGTGCTCGGGCAGCGTGTGCACCTGGACCTTGAAAACAGAGGAAGGCCTTTTTTATTATGTTGCCATGGTATTTGGGAGGAATGCATGTCTTAACGGCATTGATAGCATATTCATATTTATTCAGCTCGAAATCTCGGCTTCAAAGGAAAGGACTCGCCATTCATTTTCCCTTTATTGACGCACTTTAAAAAAAGAAAGCGACCGTGTTCAGGAAATCTGCTTTTGGGGTACTGCCAATTAAAATATTTAGCAAGCTCAGTTCTGATTAAGGGGCAGCAGATGGAGGTCAGTTTGTCTACAGGTACGATCCTCAGAGCTGTGGGTATCGGGGCACGGAATGGGAAATCATGCCCACGAAGCGGTCAAGGAGTATTAATCCTGAGTTGCAGCTTTGTTCCTTTAAGGTCCAAAACTACCTACAGGTTGCCTTAAAATACTTAAATAGCTCCTCCTCAGCTAAAATCAGATTCCTCCCCGGTGCTCTGTTCCCTGCTGAAAGCCAAGCGCCCACAAGGGCTGGCGGGGCACTCTGGGCCCAGCAGGAGATGTTCCCTTGGTCTGCTCACCCGGCAGAGGATGCTTAAAGCCAAAAACGTAATTAACTTGTTGGTGTTTGACCAGGATGCTGTGGTCAACTGTTGTGAGAGGTCCACTGACCACAGGAACTTGGTTTTGCATCTCATGGCAGCTACGGTAAACCTTCAGTTACTGTCTCTGTATAATGTGTCAGGCTTTGATCTCTCTGTAGCAATTATTTACGCCCAGCATAATAAACCGTGTCTAGCACATGGGGGAAAAATCCACTTACCTTTTCTGCTGACTTAGTCCAAAAGACGAATTGGGCACCTACTCTGATACTTGCTTCCAAGTTTCTTGCTGGCGTGTTTTTAATTCGTCTACGGAGAAACAATGACATGAATTTCACCTTCCCTCCCCAGGAGAAAAGCAAAGCAAAGGGGGTATGATATTTCACACAGGTGTTCTGTAGAATCCGGTTTTATATCTTTTGTGAAAGGAAGTTTGGGGCTTTGGCTTGGTTTTAGTTGACATCGTATTACCGCAGAGCCGTGGCACATCTGGAGAGCTCAAGCACAAAGGGCTTGGTTAGGACTTGCACAAATGGGTAATGGACCTAAACCCATTAAATGCAAGTTCTGACAGTGCGGGTCAAACTCGTATGTGTCAGTCTTTGGGTTCCTCCTTCCTCGTTCTCCTAATTGGGTTCATTTTCTGTTTAAAAATAATTGGCAGAATTTTATAATGTGAGCGCAAAAGTAAGGCAACTGCTGCCGAGATCTGTGAAGGCGAAATGTTTTCATGTGCTTTGGAGTTCACGTAGCAAACCTTTCTGTCACAAGATGCGCCAAGAGATGCTTTGGTCATGACCCGCTGGCGGCTGGGAGTACAGGGGGTTGCTTTCTGTGACTGAGTGACAGAAACCTGACTTTTAAGTTTGGATCGTGTGAAACAATGTGTGTGGTAATGCCCTGTGGATCAGTCAGGACCAAGCAAAAAAAAAAAAAAGAAAACCAAAACCAAAAAAACCCAAACCAACAAAACAAAAACCCAAAACCTGAATGGGGGAAAAATCCAATCCGCTCTCCTCGCTGATCTCTGAAAACTCAAAAAATTAGGGAAAATCAGTCCAAGTACCTTCCCTCTCGTATTTTCGAGAGCTTTCCTGCCACAGCGCTTGTGAAAGGAAAAACAACAAAAAGACTCTGTCGTCCCCCAGCACTTGGAGATAGGATTTTCACATCAACCAAATCCCTGCTCATCAATTAAGCGGTAGTCCAGCTTTTTGCCAAATGTTGGTGGGTTTTTTTTTTAAATAATCTGTGTGTACTTGATCTCTTTTGAAGAAGACTTCCCAGCAATTTACTGGGGAAATTAAAAAAGGGGGGAGGGAGGAAAGTAAGTGGGCTGCTTGGACTGCAGCAATCCTGGATGGGATCACCACCTGGGCTGCTGCAAGACTGGGCATGGATTTGTGGTGCTTGGTCCTGTGCTGGGGCAGGGCTCGGGCACGTCTGTGCCGGACATCCAAGCGTGTCTGAAAACGAGCAGCTGTCTCCTGACTCTTGTTCTGAGGAAGGAGCAAGCTGTGCCACAGCTGTGCATGGTCCAGCGCGTGGTCCAGTGTGCCCTCGCTGTGGGGCCACAGCTAGGAGATGCGTGCCCCTGGAGCCTAATTCAGGCCCTAATAATTTTCTGTAAGGTATTTCTTACTCCACGCTGTCTGCTAAATCAGTTCCGTGAATGACTTATTTCTGTGTGCTTCTGAGAAATTTATGGGTGCCTTTGGGTTGTCAATCCATGTTGTTTCCCACTGGATGCATACATTGCNCTGGAGCCTAATTCAGGCCCTAATAATTTTCTGTAAGGTATTTCTTACTCCACGCTGTCTGCTAAATCAGTTCCGTGAATGACTTATTTCTGTGTGCTTCTGAGAAATTTATGGGTGCCTTTGGGTTGTCAATCCATGTTGTTTCCCACTGGATGCATACATTGCACGATGTGCTGCTTCTCCCTCTTTTGGAGGAGGTATTTCTAGGTTTC